>JAWDGP010005519.1:0-2500 GCA_033675545.1 Elysia crispata | reverse complement strand
CATTTATCTCTTTTGCGCTCTCTTTTTCTATCTCTTTTCCACTTTATATATCTCTCTCTTTCATTCTCTATGTCTCTGTGTCTCTCTCCCTCCTCCCTCCTCATCTCTCTCTCTCTCTCTCTCTCTCTCTCTCTCTCTCTCTCTCTCTCTCTCCCTCTCTCTCTCTCTCTGTCTCTCTCTCTGTCTCTCTCTCCCCCTTTCTTTCCCTCTGTGTCCACGCCTCACCTGAAGAACCCCTGAAGTAGAGTCCAGTTTGAACTTGCTGTCACTGTTCCCGCTGCTGATGCTGAACACCTGGACAGAGTCTGCGCTGTCCCCATCTGTCGCGTTAACGGTGGTCAGTGTGTGTCCGAGGCTAGCGTCCTCCTCTATGCTCACGGTGTACGGACCTGACGGTGTGAACTGAGGGCTAAACTCGTTCTCGTCGGTAACAGTCACCTGGAAATAGATAGAAATATCAGAAAATAGGAATAACGCTTAATAACTGAACATGCTTTTGCAACGATTTATCTGCGTTCCTTATCTTCAGCAGCTAGAATAGCCAGCACCAAAGAAGTATAAAAGTAAATCAGAAAACATTCCATCGAAACGAAACATAATTTTTGTTTTATTCAGAAATTATTTTTTTTCACTGGACAGCTGCAGTAGACCCTTATCCTAATCAACATGTATAACTATGCTCTTACAACCAAGGTCAGAACTCATATTTATTGTTCTCTTTCTGGGCGCTTCTGTAGTTGCAATCGAAGCTTGCTTTCATTTGTATTCCTGAATCTACAGGAGGAATTCACCTTTATTATTTTATTTGCATATCTATAGCTGCAATCAGAGCATATTTTTATGAATGCTTTTGCAGTTCTACAGCAGCTTTAGTCAGACTAAATCTTCATCAATATATTTGACCCTCAAGAGCGGCGATCAGAATGTTTACCTTTATCGTGACGTTTGTGGCCTCGCCTCCTTCTGATGCTGTGACGGTCAGCGTGTAGGAGGATGTTGTTTCGAAGTCAATAGTAGCAGCTGCTGCTGTGTACAGATCTCCAGTGATTGAGTCCATCTCGAAGTTGCCGTTGTCGTCGCCTATTTTTTTTTTTTTTTTTTTTTTGTGAAAACAGTGGTACGTTACTGATAAAGATGTAAATCTAAAAATAATATAATAACAAATCTCGAAAAAAGAGCTGACTAGCATTATCCATCAGATCTCGCACAGTATTTACAAGTGGTTCGTTTGGATCCAATGAGGAATTGAGATGAAATAATTATTGATGCCAGCTAGGTAAAATATACATGGTTAGATAAAGCACCCATGGAAATCTTTTTACTCAAATTGGCATGTTCTATTCATGTGTTTGTCGTGACAACGAAGTGTTAACAGTGTAAAGTCCTATCAGATTGGTCTTGCAAAGCGGTCCATGAAAGAGATAGTGTAGGGTAGTGAGTTTGAGTGGATTCTGAAGTCTCCAGTTTAGCATTAGACTCACTGCTATAGTGACTTTATAAACACATTTATTTCATCGGACTTCAACATTGGTGGCGAGTGAAGCTTAGTAAGAAAAACGCTTTATATGCTTTAAGAATACTTCCCAATAAGACGCTTTCATATCAGCACAAAGTCGCAGAGACCAATTCGTATTAAGTGGTTTTTGAAATGTCTCTGACTTCCTAATCTTTACAGCTTGTATACAGATTTGAGAGTTGCCCAAACGAAAATCTTTATCGAAATAATTTTGGCAGAAAATTTTCCTTATGCTAAAATAGTCGTAACCAGCTTGAACGACAATACAAACAAGAAATAAATATTCAGTTCACGTTAACACGAGTCTGTGACTCCCACAGTCACACGTACCGGCAGTGATAGAGTAATCGATAAGGCCCGCAGCATAATCGTCCGCCTTTGTACAAAACACAGCGACATCGAGAAAAGTGTCCTGAGCGTTTTCAGGTGTTGTGGCGGTGTACAGGGTTGTGTCACACACTATCGGCTCGTCACTGACGTCCTCGACATCAAGCACCAGCGTCCCAGTTACACTCTGGGCTGGGACTCCTTTATCCTGCAAAGATTGATCAAACAAATCGAGGGAAAGAAATCTACATAATTTCTATTGCGACAAAGTGGTATAATTATGTTAAAGTTGTAACGAAAATAATAATTTCACTAAGAAGTGCCATAGAATTTATACAGGTGGAAATTGTACAAGGTATAATAACAGTAGCAATTGCAGCATATGTACTCACTATAATTATAGCAAAGATATGGTATTGTTTCAACTTTGCTGAACACATTTTAGGACAACGATAAAATTCTGACCCTGAACATTTTTTACCATTATTTTAATTACTACTACTGCTACTACTTTTACTACTACTACCACTACTACTACTACTACTACTACTACTACTACTACTACTACTACTACTACTACTACTACTACTACTACTACTACTACTACTACTACTACTACTACTACTACTACTATTGCTACAACTGCTACAACTGCTA
>JAWDGP010005518.1:190000-192500 GCA_033675545.1 Elysia crispata | reverse complement strand
AAATTAAAGACAGTTTGAAGCCACTGACAACGAATGTTACGACTGCCATCTCGAAAAATGATTTCCTGCCAGAAGGCCCGATAGAACTTGGGCAAGTAGTGTCTAAACTTGTGAGGCGACTTCGATCAATACTTGTTTCCCGACCAGAGAAAATAACAGATACCCCAGCAGGTATCAACACCTTCAACTTTATGTTCTTGTAAGGAAGATTTCTACTTTAGTCTGTATGTACATAGGTTTCTAGAGCAAAAAAAAAAAAAAGGAATAATTGCCTCGGACTCAATTCATATTTTTTTTTCTGTTTGAAATGTGAGAATTAACGTCTTTTCAGTATTAAAGCAGTTGGACGTCCCCTAAGTTTTGTAACGAATCTTACATGGAAATAAAGAAATTTGGACATAAAATATAAGGGAGAGAGAGAGAGAGAGAGAGAGAGAGAGAGAGAGAGAGAGAGAGAGAGAGAGAGAGAGAGAGAGAGAGAGAGAGAGAGAGAGAGAGAGAGAGAGAGAGAGAGAGAGAGAGAGAGAGAGAGAGAGAGAGAGAGAGAGAGAGAGAGAGAGAGAGAGAGAGAGAGAGAGAGAGAGAGAGAGAGAGAGAGAAAACTTGAAAGAGGTTTTCTCCTTAACTTAGATCTATTTCGTTTCGTTACGAGGGATTTTGAAATGCCGTTCTTCGCCTATTATAAAGAAGCTATGGAATTGAAGTGTGACTTATGGGTTGCTCTTAAGACGAGTTAGGCTTTCCTCAGCATGGATGATGGGAGTGTGTAGAAAGCTGGGCTCTACATGGTACAGGGAGAAAACCGTGGTGAAGCTCATTTGATTGGGTAAAGCAGGTTTTATCAGTTAAGTTCGGTTTTTGTCTACTGGTAACGGTATGTAAGCTAAAGATGGTCTTTAGAGATAAGAGAAGAGAAAGAGAGAGAGAGAGAGAGAGAGAGAGAGAGAGAGAGAGAGAGAGAGAGAGAGAGAGAGAGAGAGAGAGAGAGAGAGAGAGAGAGAGAGAGAGAGAGAGAGAGAGAGAGAGAGAGAGAGAGAGAGAGAGAGAGAGAGAGAGAGAGAGAGAGAGAGAGAGAGAGAGAGAGAGAGAGAGAGAGAGAGAGAGAGAGAGAGAGAGAAACTGAGTATGGGGATCATAATAGGATCGAAAGGGCAAGGTGATATACACATGTAGATGGCATGCGAGAAAAAGAAAGAGCTCTGTACTTACGGAGATAACCAATTGAGTTGGGGTATGGTAAGGTATGGAATGGATAAGGACCTCTAGCGGAGGAACTTTGTCCTGTTGGTATAATTTTGTTTACTACAATTTTTAGTGTTTCGTCTGTTTCTTTCCTTTCTTTTATGAGCGATCATGTTCTATATGATTTCTGCGTCCAAAGAAAATGCCTCCCACAGCGCAAATAATCCATGACTTCCTTTCGTGAAGAATCTTTGCTCGCTCAAGACATGCTCACAAGAGCCAAGAGATGCGTGATATGTCGGACCATCAAGTCGGAGAGAGGAGGCAGGAGTTACTGGAGGGCAGGAAGGAAGGGCGACCGGTCTGTACGGCCAGACAAGCATCAAAAGCAAAACAGCAATTTGAAAAGAAGTTTAATACTTTTTCCGTTTGCAACTTATTCTATCTTTCCCAACTTTAGTTGTCACTATGCCCACTTTTATAATAACCTTAATGAAGCTTAATAAAACCAATTTCTCTGATTCAGCTGCTATCATATGCGTCGTTTCCGTGGCTGATATTTCTCCAAGTTATAATTTTGAAAAAAAAAAAAGTCAATCTGTAATCTTTAGATCGGAATTATTTTTACCGCCCTGAGGTGTTATTTTTACCAAAGCAGTTTTTTTCTTCTTGTGTGCGTCTGGAATAAGGACACTGATGGAATTGTACGGTGTTCCGTCTTTGTTGCATTATCTCTCGCAGTTTTTCTCGAGTTGGTGCCAGAGCCTGGCATGCCTCCATGATCTGTTAGAACTAATGATAGGGCTCTGCTTGTCTCAAACTGAATTCCTTTCTTTCTAAATAGAGGTGCACAGAGCGTTTTCTTTTTTATTTGGGTGTTATCTCAATTGAGTTCTTGCCTATTGTTTTCTAAGAAAAGTTCTATTTTGGCTTCAGTTAAAGGCTTCTGATGGAACATGTCGTTGGGTAGAAAAATAAAGAAACCTTTGGGGTATGTATAAAAGAAGTAATACCATTGAACTATTTGAAAGAGTTAGAACAGTTAATATATTCTTTGTGTGGGCCTGTGGGCTGAAAAATTATAATTATGAGGAAAATTCTGTGCTAGCTATGCTTAAAATTCAAAACAAATAGACTACTACAACCCTTAACATACTAAAGTTTTTTCACTTTGGTGACTTACCCTATATTTAAGAAGGCCTCCTTTCTGTGTCTTGCGAATCTGTTCCTATATTTAAGACCTTTTGCTCCAATCTGTTTTAAGGAATCAGTTTTTCTCCATCGTGCCGTATGCCTTTTTAAGATCTAGCAATACTGC
>JAWDGP010005518.1:167500-185000 GCA_033675545.1 Elysia crispata | reverse complement strand
ATGCACACAGCTACATGACTGTGTGACCCCCGATTTTTTTCTAGATCGATCCTGTTATGGTTCTATCTCTGTCTAGCAATGTCTCCTTCTCTCTGACGTTCTCAGAGGTGCCTCTCTCTGTAACCCATCTCTTCACCTCTCACAAAAACCAGCAAGCACGCGTGTTTCCATCTTTTAGATGTGTACCTCCTCTTTCCTTATCCATGATATCTTACCACTATCATTGACCGACCTTTTTTGCCAGTAGTTGCATTATGCTACCAATTATGCTATTGCAGCAAAATAACCATCTAGACAGACTTGGTGAGGCAAGAATCCTTGCAGCGGCTCGAAAAACTTTTACTGAGGTCTTGTTTTTAAACTAACATTTTTCAGCCTTTGTCACTAGTCATTAATTCATTCATAAAGCATCAAAGTTTCATGAATTAAAAGAATAGATGGTAGACCTATGAAGCGTTTGCATCGCGCTTTTACAAAATACTTACAAGTAACGAAAATTAACATTTAAAAAAAATCAAATGTAAGATATGATAAACAAATGACATACCTATCTTATGCGCGGTTTCTAACTGCATCTACTAATTGCAATATGTTTGATTTTTGTCTCTAATAAGACTGAGGATTAAAAACATTTTTGAAACTTTTCGTGATAAAGTGTTAAACATAAAACAAACATGGCGCTCAACGTTAGAAATGGTGAGACTGCCATGGAGAGCTGACCATTGAGGACAAGTAATGAAAAATCAAACACCACTGAAAAGGATTTGTATAAGTTTTTTTTTTCTCTGTATAGTGTTATAATTATGATCATACAGTTATGGAAAAACACAAGATGAAACTGAGAATAGGTTTGTACGAAAACACACAAGTATTCTTAATCACTTTCTGTAATTTTTCCTTAGTACTAGCAAGCTGTCTTCTGGAATCAAGTTAATATCTTTATTATTCCAATGTGAACAAGAAGAAGGACAAGCAGTCAGGTTAAGCTGAATTTGCTTTGTTACTTTATTTATAGTAATTAAAAAAAAATAAAATTCGAGACAAGTCTTTGCAAGGGTACATTTTATCTGGTATTTCAAGATAATTAATATGATAAGTATAAATTATTCTGTTAACCATATTTCAGGCTTAATTTGATCTAGAGAGTTATTAAGATGTAACGGCACCTTTCACACATAATTTGATCTAGAGAGTTATTAAGTTGCAACGGTACCTTTCACACATAATTTGATCTAGAGAGTTATTAAGATGTAACGGCACCTTTCACACATAATTTGATCTAGAGAGTTATTAAGTTGCAACGGTACCTTTCACACATAATTTGATCTAAAGAGTTATTAAGATGCAACGGTACCTTTCACACATAATTCGATCTAGAGAGTCATTAAGATGCAACGGTACCTTTCACACATAATTCGATCTAGAGAGTCATTAAGATGCAACGGTACCTTCCACACGTAATTTTGAATCAGACGGATTGAGAAAGCATAACTTTATTTTTCATGTTCAATTTAAAAGTCTAATATTCTACATACAAGCCTGATTAAAAAGTGACGTTAAGACATGACTAGTATGTATAACCTGCACTGAACCACTATCCTGTCTACGGACCTTTAGATTCCAAACCAAAGCCAGATCATTCTGTAAGCATTAAGATAGAAATGACTGGTACACACCAAAACTGACGCACTGGGAACCCGGCGCGCTATTACCTGCTAATGTGTAGTCTGCCTTAACAGAATATGTTGAAACTCTTCCCAGATGAAAATGATAGACTGTTGTAAAGACTTTAACATAGGAATAACTATATGGCTCATGCATTGACTCACACACAATGGCAGTTATGAGAATGTACCGATCATCAAGATCTGTTTCTACAGGTGATTGCGGCCAAGGCTGTAAAGACCGTCTGGCAGGCTTCACACTAACAGCCAATTCAGACTCCAGCACAGCCACACTCTACAGCTACACAGACCCTGGAGGACCCGGTCAGGACAGCTACACTGTGGTACCGTCTCCCAGGATCAGCTTCCCTGTCTCTCAAATACGCTTTATGACAGGAGATAGTAGAAATATCCTGGCACTGTGTGAGGTTTTAGTTTTTGGTGGTGAGTGGTACTTAAATGATTTTTTTCGATGTGAAGCTATTTGTTGAATAAAAGAGCCCAAATTACAGAAAAAAACTTCCATGCATTCATTTAGGTATCAAAACTATACAGCATAATGTGTATCAATAAACCTGTTTTGGTGTCATGTATGTGATCGAGATTTACACCCCTTCCCCCCAGTTATTGTTTTCTAGATCTACATCTCGAAAGGGAAAACACGCAGAAAGAATTCCAGGCCTTCATAATCACGTGTGTATTTCTTGAGGTCAGAATGGATCTAGGAAGAGCCAAGGGAAAAAAAAAGATGTGCAAGGAAAAAGAAGTAAACGTAAGAAACCAACAATTAAAGATACAAACAAGTTGCTTTCTCATCTTCAAAAAACATGGCAAAGCATGAAGGGTTTGTTTGAACTTGGAATGAACTGATGTAGTCAAAACGTCAACTTGATCAGAGAGAAACCCATGATGAACCTGTAAATATATGCTGAAAATTCCTGAAACAAGCGCTGAGAACATTACATCCTAACTTCCTGAAAGACATAATTTCATGTTAGTCAACATTTACACCAGTGGCTTATCCATTAAAACAATATTTTACTGCCATTGCTAACAATTTTCAACTCACATACAACTTGCAGGACTATTATCACACAAAGATGTCAGGAAACAGATCCAAATGCCCCATGAACTCTCAACTGTTTGACAATCGTCAGTAGCTGCAAATTTCGTTGGTTATGAATCCAGCCAAAAATTAATGTGTGTAAACGGCACGAGTGCATACAGACCAAGGTTTCTTTAACCTCTGACCTTTGAGCCATGAAACAGTGTTCTTGCTGACCTAAAAGGGTGACAGGCACGGTTGAAGATTGGAATCATTCCGAATCGACAAAAATCATAAAATACAACCTGACATAAAACCTATTCAAGGTTCGGAGACATGGTGAAAGATTGGAATGATCAAAGTGTGAACAATATTGCAGTATAAAACTAGATAAACGGATCAGTCAAGGATTGGACACAAGGTTAAAGATTGAAATGATCTTAGAATAACCTAAGTATTGTATATAACCAGACTCAGTGTCTTTTCAAGAATTAGAGATAAAGTGAATGAAATGACCTTATTATTGTTAACCGATCTTAGTATTACTAAACTTTTAGTATATATAGACAGAGTGCCATTTCCTGTATTTTTGCGCTGCTGTGATGGTCGAGCTTCGTTATCTGTCTCTGCCTCCTGGTCACAGTCTCTCATGAGAATGTATCACACTTCTGCCTCCCACTTCACAGTTTGTATAACCCAATGGAGTTTGTCATATTCCGTTTCCAAGACAAGGAGCCGAGGCAGGACCTCCTAATCGTAAAGATAAAGGGGAGCAACTTCTTAACACAGAGAACAACTGGTGCAATATAAGATAAGCTATGATCAAGAATAAACCGAATGAAAATTCCCCAAGGCACTCATTGACTCGTGAAAAAGATTGAGAAAGATATATAAATAGTGTGTGTTTGCTTCATAGTAGATTTAGGCGGAATGTTGGAAGAACAAGTTTTTCTGTCTACTTTGCTCAGACTGACAGGCTAGAGAGAGCCACTCAGAAGTGTAAAACAACCTTCTCGCAAGGGCTTTATACCTGGTTGGCACAAGAGAGTATTATAACATCTTTCCTTAGACACTAAAACATCAAAAGATCAAACCAATCTGCCATTGATTTTCACCACAGAAGAAGGCGCTAAGTCTGGTCAAAGCAACTGACCAAAAGACAGGAATGACCACAACAGACCTTCCAAAGTGAGACAATTGTCCTGAGGGAATCGGAACTAAACAGGGACAAAATATTGTGATACATTCGTCAACATGGTTACAAGTGAGGGTTTTGTGCAAAAGCAGATTGGTATGGGTGCCAAAGCACAACAAAAAAGATAATTAAGTTTGACCAAAGGACTAGAAAAATATGACTACTAAGTTAAGATGATGTCGGTAAAGATTGGTGTCAGAGGATTTGCGCAATCATCAGCGCTTGATCTTTTATCCCCAACTTTCCATAATCATAATTATGGCATCAAGACAAGAAAGGCTCAAAAACTAAACCTTACTCGTTGAGACAGCTGAATAATAGTTCTCGATTTGGTGCAGAGGGAATGAGCTATGACGTTTTGAGGATTTAAACTATTCTGACTATCGGAAGCTCAGTTGGTTGTGGTGGTCACCTCGAAGGTTGAATGTACTAAAAAATGGGTTCGAATCTTGAACAGTGAAAAAAATACTGCCAGAAGACATTGTAGCGCATTGCGCAGTAATTGATTTATTGTTTGATCTATTGCTTGATCTATTGCTTGATCTGTTGTTTGATCTATTGCTTTTGCTTTCCTCATCCTGCGTAGGTGTGTAATTATGGGTAGCAGATCGGCTGGATCTACATTATCTTATTTAGTTGCATAATGTTTGTATTTCAAGCCTAAGGACTTAGTTTTGTTTATTGAACACAACCCGCACTTGTATGGCCAAGATTCTTCTGGAATGTCTAGCACAGTAATGATCTCATCACTCCTTGTTTACCTTTGTTCTGATTGGTTGCTATTTTAGAGCGCGTTACTCATCACGTGTACCAAGAATATTCTCGACCGAGTTATGTGAATCCTTTTCAGGGTGATTCGACGAGATTCTGTTTATATAAGAGTCGAAATTATGTGCAGTCAGTCAAACTACAGTGAATTTAAGGGTAAACCTACAGCGATTATAGATGCAACCTACAGTGAGTTTAAGAGTCAACTCACATTGCGTTTAAGAGTCAAGCCACAATGATTATGGAGTTAACCTTTTGTGGTGGATTTAACAGTTTACAACCTTTGCTAGCGGATTTCAGACTTATTTCATACGGACGAGTCGTGTGATTGGCTGTGTATATTTTCACACCCCTAGATAAACAAAGCCATCAAATCTGTTACATATTCTACCAGTTAAAAGCTACGTGTGGCCCGGTCCAGTTTTTAGTGTTATGAGTTAGGAACTGAAACTCTTGCTGTTCTCAAGTTATTATATCAAAGCTTTTCAAAATGTTAACTAGCTCAAAGCACAATGAAAAAGAAAGATAGATTTTTAGCAACTTATTAGGAGATTTAAAAACAGCTTGAGAGAGAGAGAGAGAGAGAGAGAGAGAGAGAGAGAGAGAGAGAGAGAGAGAGAGAGAGAGAGAGAGAGAGAGAGAGAGAGAGAGAGAGAGAGAGAGAGAGAGAGAGAGAGAGAGAGAGAACAGAAAAAAAACGAGAGAAAAAGAGAGAGAGAGCGAAAGACATAGAGAGAAACAGACAGAGAGGGACTGATAGTCAGAGAGCCAGACAAACAGACACACTCAAACAAACAGACAAACAAAATATCGAGGGAGATTAGAAAGTGAAAATATTGTGTAATTGAGAACAGCATATTGGCTAGATAAACTAGGTTTTGATTCTTTGTAATTCTGTAGACTTTATTTTATCATTTTTTGCTCACGAGACCTACAAAAAGCATTTGATTATCTAAATGATTTTTAATTGCAAACTGTAAATATCTTTTAAACATCGTTTCTTGATACCAGAGCTACATGTTATGAAATATAACAATGTATATGATCAAACCACAGAAACCAATTGTCCGGCTGGTCAGTTTGGCCTGAGATGTGAGCGTCAGTGTAACTGTGTTGATCAGGGAAGCTGTTTTGTCCACAGTGGAGGTTGTCCATCTGGCTGTGCTGTAGGCTACACAGGAGAGGATTGTTCAGGTAAGTTGCTAGATGGTAAAGAAAAAAACCCTGACTTTTTGATGAGGTAAACGTGATTCAATTGAACTCTCACAATTGCAATAAAGTTAAAAATCATTATAACATTCGAAATATTGGGGATGGTTAGAGAGACCGCCATTTTTTTTTCATTCACTTATAAGTTATCGAGAAATGAGAAGTCTAAACATAGAATTATTTTTCACTTAGAATACAGCCATTTCTTCCAACCGTCCATTTATCGATGGATAGTCTAGTCGGTCCATCAAAAGTGGAACAAGCTCACCTTCATAGTCTAGTCGGTCCATCAAAAGTGGAACAAGCTCACCTTCATAGTCTAGTCGGTCCATCAAAAGTGGAACAAGCTCACCTTCATAGTCTAGTCGGTCCATCAAAAGTGGAACAAGCTCACTTTCATGG
The DNA here is from genome assembly GCA_033675545.1 of Elysia crispata. Classification (NCBI taxonomy): domain Eukaryota; kingdom Metazoa; phylum Mollusca; class Gastropoda; family Plakobranchidae; genus Elysia; species Elysia crispata. Next base: position 178,717 of record JAWDGP010005518.1, on the reverse strand, counting down.
TCTAGTCGGTCCATCAAAAGTGGAACAAGCTCACCTTCATAGTCTAGTCGGTCCATCAAAAGTGGAACAAGCTCACCTTCATAGTCTAGTCGGTCCATCAAAAGTGGAACAAGCTTACCTTCATGGTCTAGTCGGTCCATCAAAAGTGGATCAAGCTCACCTTCATAGTCTAGTCGGTCCATCAAAAGTGGAACAAGCTCACTTTCATGGTCTAGTCGGTCCATCAAAAGTGGAACAAGCTCACCTTCATAGTCTAGTCGGTCCATCAAAAGTGGAACAAGCTCACCTTCATAGTCTAGTCGGTCCATCAAAAGTGGAACAAGCTCACCTTCATGGTCTAGTCGGTCCATCAAAAGTGGAACAAGCTCACCTTCATAGTCTAGTCGGTCCATCAAAAGTGGAACAAGCTCACTTTCATAGTCTAGTCGGTCCATCAAAAGTGGAACAAGCTCACCTTCATAGTCTAGTCGGTCCATCAAAAGTGGAACAAGCTCACCTTCATAGTCTAGTCGGTCCATCAAAAGTGGAACAAGCTTACCTTCATGGTCTAGTCGGTCCATCAAAAGTGGATCAAGCTCACCTTCATAGTCTAGTCGGTCCATCAAAAGTGGAACAAGCTCACTTTCATGGTCTAGTCGGTCCATCAAAAGTGGAACAAGCTTACCTTCATAGTCTAGTCGGTCCATCAAAAGTGGAACAAGCTCACCTTCATAGTCTAGTCGGTCCATCAAAAGTGGAACAAGCTCACCTTCATGGTCTAGTCGGTCCATCAAAAGTGGAACAAGCTCACCTTCATAGTCTAGTCGGTCCATCAAAAGTGGAACAAGCTCACTTTCATAGTCTAGTCGGTCCATCAAAAGTGGAACAAGCTCACCTTCATGGTCTAGTCGGTCCATCAAGAGTGGAACAAACTCACCTTCATAGTCTAGTCGGTCCATCAAAAGTGGAACAAGCTCACCTTCATAGTCTAGTCGGTCCATCAAAAGTTGAACAAGCTCACTTTCATAGTCTAGTCGGTCCATCAAAAGTGGAACAAGCTCACCTTCATAGTCTAGTCGGTCCATCAAAAGTGGAACAAGCTCACCTTCATAGTCTAGTCGGTCCATCAAAAGTGGAACAAGCTCACCTTCATAGTCTAGTCGGTCCATCAAAAGTGGAACAAGCTCACCTTCATAGTCTAGTCGGTCCATCAAAAGTGGAACAAGCTCACCTTCATAGTCTAGTCGGTCCATCAAAAGTGGAACAAGCTCACTTTCATAGTCTAGTCGGTCCATCAAAAGTGGAACAAGCTCACCTTCATAGTCTAGTCGGTCCATCAAAAGTGGAATAAGCTCACCTTCATAGTCTAGTCGGTCCATCCAAAGTGGAACAAGCTCACCTTCATGGTCTAGTCGGTCCATCAAAAGTGGAACAAACTCACCTTCATAGTCTAGTCGGTCCATCAAAAGTGGAATAAGCTCACCTTCATAGTCTAGTCGGTCCATCAAAAGTGGAACAAGCTCACCTTCATGGTCTAGTCGGTCCATCAAGAGTGGAACAAACTCACCTTCATAGTCTAGTCGGTCCATCAAAAGTGGAACAAGCTCACCTTCATAGTCTAGTCGGTCCATCAAAAGTGGAACAAGCTCACCTTCATAGTCTAGTCGGTCCATCAAAAGTGGAACAAGCTCACTTTCATAGTTTAGTCGTTCCATCAAAAGTGGAACAAGCTTACCTTCATAGTCTAGTCGGTCCATCAAAAGTGGAACAAGCTCACCTTCTACGTACGATGAACAGGATTCGGCAAGCAGAGAAAATCTTATCCTTATTTTAAAAAAATGTCAGTGGTTGAGTTTTACCTGTTTGATACTACATGCAATATTATTATTTCTCTGTAAAATTTTCCAAAAAATGTTTTATGTTACAACCTAAGATACAAAACGTATTACACAAAATAAATCAAAATAAATGCCTTGATGCAATAATTAGCCTGTGATAGATAGACACTGATAGACGGTTGTTCATGCATGTGTGTAAGTGAACGCGCAATCAGTCGAGACTAAGGTTGACAGATCGCAACTGCTTCAATGCGGTATATCAAGATTACGTGGCTTCTTGTGGAAGAAGCGACTGACGCGCTTTCAGATCTTTACTTGAGCTGTAGTTAATAGATGCTTGCAAAGAATTTGTAGCCTTTTCTCTGCTGAGTAAATATCTCTTTTCTTTCCACTGTTTATATCAATGAAAGCATAGAAAGCCATATCGATTCCATATCGAGTCAGAATGTATTTACTTGTTGCTTTGTAGGAAGGCTCAGCCACTGTGGCGATACCAACTCAGGTTTTGTTATTTTAGATGAGTTATAAAATAGCTATTTCGTGCTAAAGAAGAATGTATGTTTTTTAGATTTATAACCATTTCTTTTTCTTTTCCTAAGTCGAAAACATGTTTTTACATACCCCTAGTAATAATAAACAAACTAACTAGGATATCAGGAATTCTTTAAAAATAACTACATAGGTCTGTGAGTTAAAATATCTTTGGTAACAAATTCATAATCTTAAACTTTTATCTGTCTCCTCAAACTAAATACATAGGTCTTTGAGTTAAAAAATCTTTGGTAACAAATTCATAATCTTAAACTTTTATCTGTCTCCTCAAACTTCTGTAAACGACGCAGGAACTAAACCTGACGATGCTGATCGTTTCAGGCGAGATGCTTCCCGTTTTTACCGTGATTCATTCTTCCGCATGGGGATACGTTCATTATTGTCTTGATTAATAATCTTAAAATAAGAAAGATAGAAAAGCTTTTGAGTTAAGAAAAATATAAAACAAAAACCTTTTATGATGATGTTGGCTCAACTCAACTTCATGACTAAGATAAGTCTAGCAAACAACAAAATCAAAATGGCAATCGGCTTTCAACAAGAATGCTGCACTAAGTCTAACACACTAGTTCTACGCCCCTTGAAGTTTATATTTACGGCACGGTAGATCTGAAAGTGTATTGACTTTTTTTCTTGATGGCTCTTTGTGAACGAAAGTCTTTTTGTTCTTTTTTTCAGAACGCTTACCAGAGTGTGAGGCTGGGAGGTATGGAGCTGACTGTTCACTGAGCTGCAGCGCCACCTGTGGAGGAGACAACTCTTGTGACAGAGCTGATGGAGCTTGTAGCCAGGGCTGTGATCCAGGATACATCGGGAGATTCTGTGCAACACGTAAGTAGAGATTTTTGTATCGTAGATAAATGTTGTGTTTTGACGACCTGGTAAAATGAATGAAAGTGAATCAGTTATATGTTGGAAACATTCATATAGAAGTAAACTAGATTATATTAGTTTGCAAAATTATAATATATGTTTATTAAAAGAAAATTTAAAGCATATATATAAAAATCTTCAAGATTACTTTTGCAAATTATTTTTTCTCAAAAATACAAAAACTGAATTCAATATAGGAAACCTCCTCCTCCGTCCTGTCTATCGCCAATTGTAGGCGACACGTAAGGTCTCTCTCCTCTATCTCTAATATCATTCAGTTTCGCTTCCTTTCTTCTATCAGATCAGATGATATTTGACCTCTCTCTCTATGTCAACTTTCACGTGCACCACAGTTTACTTTTTGTCGAGACGCTTAAGGTAATATCTATGGCAGAAACTTTGACATGAAAACTACGGAATTTTTTCAATTTGCTGATTTATGAGGAGCGGATAAAGAGACAACAAGGCCACGCAGATTATAACTAGCGCGTCGGATGAGTTTTATGGCCTGCATAGGGCTTTACCTATGGAAGCAAAATCTCTCTGAACTCTCTTTTCTTCATTCTTCATGTCAAACCTTTTAAGTATTTTATTTCGAGTTGCTTTGTTCAATACTTTGGCTAGAGCCTAACTTCCGCACTCCCCGACAACGTATTTTTTGTTTTTGTTTATGACAGCACAGAACGATGTTGATTTTCTTTTCTGCATTTTTCATCCTTGCTAATTATTTATAGTCTTGTGAACTAGCGATCGAGTTTCTTGAAGAATTTTTCTCTTTCCCGTTGATAAAGCGATGAAAAAAAAATCTAAATCTAATTTCTCCCTGCATTAAGTAGGATCACTGAGGTCTTTGAATATTTTGTTTATTGATCAGCTGTGTTGAAATCTTGAATTATTAAGATCTGTTATTTATGAAAATATTTATAGATTTCAATTCCAAGCGTCTAGAATAAAGTTATTTTATCTGGATTCCATATGTCGCAATTTGTGCAGTATTTCGTATGAGACTGTCAAAGTCTTCGAAAGTCGAGATATCTTTTATAACTGAGACAATCATATAGTACAGTACAAAACAAGCAGACTGTGAGTCACAAGCAGCCAAAAAAGTGGATTTGTTACAAAAAATAGAGTAATCTTTGGGTTAATTTATGCAAAGAGCATATTCCAGTACGTGCTTTTCCTTAACAGATGTTACATTTAAAATCGCAACATTAATAGGCATGTAATTTTGGATCATTACTAAACATTATATCACTTGGTCATTTTAATGTTACGAGAAAATGAAAAAAAAAAAAACCAGGTGTTCTCTCAAATCGAAAATATGTCTCAATATATACCTTACAAGCAGATTGGAACAATTTATAACAATCATCTCCAGTTTCTTTTCCTGCAAGCTTTGTCTGTCTCCATACAGCCCCGCAGATTGTTCTTTCAGTTCGAAAATGACAATGTACAATGGCGAATCCAATTTCCGAGTTACACCACAGATTGGATCAACTTGGAAATTGGAAACGCTATGGGCTTTACCATATCCCCAATCCTGTTCGTCATAGCTATGGAAGTCATCTTGAAAGCAGCAGAAGATAGCGCAGGCCCGGCTAATCTATGTGGTGGTTGCTGCATGCCTTCTTTGAAAGCATTCATGGATGATACCACCATAATCTGCCTAAAGGAAGACGAAGCACGCCGAATGCTAGAGCGCCTCGACATCTTAATGGTAGGTGCAGAATGAAATTCGAACCAAAGAAGTCTCGCAGTCTCTCAGTAAGGAAAGGTAAGATAAATGCGTCGACAACATTCACAGTGGCCAATCAGCAGATACCAACGGTTAATCATTAATCAGTTAAGAGCCTTGGGAGATCGTACGATTCATCCATGAAAGATAGCAAAAGAGGACTAGGAACAGTAGAACTTGCTACCGAAGGCCTGCTAGCCATCAGGGTAAGCTGAAAGTGTGGTGCCTACAGTTCATGCTAATTCCGAAGCTCCTCTGGCCTCTCCTGGTCTATGAAATCTGCTCAACTACAGTTGAGGCAATAGAAGCTAAGATCAATAAGTTCACCAGGAGGTGGTTAGGGGTACCTCCGGGTCTCACAGATGTGGCAATGTACTGTCGTAAAGCAATGTTAAGACTCCCGCTAAAATCTATCTTGGAAGAGTATAAATGTGGCAAAGCCAGGCTACTCTCTATGTTAGAGGACTCCGAGGACCCGGTTGTGAAGACAGTGCAACCGACCATAAAAACGGGTAGGAAATGGAAAGTTGTCGAAGCCGCAGGCGAAGCCAAAGAGTGCCTTAAGATTAAAGAAGTGGTTGGACAAAGTCAAACTGACTGCCAAGGGCTAGGATCATCTACAGCAAAGTGGTGGTCAAAAACAGAGGGGAAATTGAAAAGAGACATGGTCATCAATGAGATACGGCTCAGTGAGGAGTACAGAAGGATTCAGAAAACAGTCCAGCAACCTCAACAGGGACAATGGACTAATTGGGATAATGCCCTGCAGAAATCTCTCACATGGAATGAGATCTGACACATGGCACCACTTCAGATCAGCTCTCTGATCAGATCAGTGTAGGATCTCCTACTCTCAAATGCAAACCTTGGGTACGGTGGGGAAAGAAAGAGGACCCCACTCGTCCGCTATATCAAGGCAGGCAGACCAAAGAGCATGTCTTGAGCTCTTTCAAAATCGCCCTCTCACAGGGGCGATACACATGGAGGCATAATAAAGTCCTTCAAGAACTTGCCGCAATCATAAGCACCGCGAAAGGAGAGACTACCCTCCCGAAAAGCAACGCGTTGATATTCACAACAGAGGGAGGCGCAAAGTCATGGCACTGGAGGCCGGTGAGGACAACAAACCAGATGAAATGCCTACTTGACGGTTGTGATGACTGGGATGTTTCAGCAGACCTTCCATAATGGGATAGTCATCCTGATATAATCAAAGAAACAAGATTAAGGCCTGCTATCGTGATCCATTCAGGTTCCACTCAAAAACTGATCATGGTGGAGCTAACAATTCCATACGAAAACAGAATGGAAGAAGCCCACATCTGCAAAAGAGAGAAATACCTGAACCTCACCAAAGAGCTAGAAAATGCCGGCTACAAAGCTGTGGTGATGCCCGTTGAGGTTGGTGCCAGAGGATTCGTAGGGACATCAGTCTACGACCTTCTAACTAAACTTTCAATATGTGGCAACAAAAGAACATAAGCTCTAATGTTACTGGTGGAAATAGCCGAAATCATTTCCTGGTGGATCTGGAGCAGGAGAAATGAGAGGTTCCTTCATAAGGATTAAAATGCTCTAACCCACACAGGACCAGTTGGCGAAGTGGTATTGCGCCGGGATCAGCAATTCATCAAGAGATGACCGAATCCTGGCGCTGTGAAAAAAAATAATAATAGGGAGACACCTGGTAGTCATGAACTGGGTGTGGCCCGGCCCCCTTAGAGTGTTAGAAGTTAGAAACACTTGCTACAAGGAGGTATTCTTATCTGAAGACTCCCTGTTATCTCCCCCAATGAGTTTCTACCTACAATGATTTTCTCACGCTCGACCTATTCAAGGTGGAGATTGCTATTGTTAGTGGTTTTTGCAGTGTGTTTAAGAGTTTAGTGGACCTTAGATTATATTAATTTTGATAACATTTTGTTAATCAGTTCATGTGCTGCCATAAACACATCCAGGTTTTGACTGAAACTCTATTGTTCGCACATTCCACTAATGAAAATGTTTCATCTCACCCATATTCAAAATTTCTCTTTATTCAACTCTCTCTCTCTAACTCTCTCTCTCTCTCTCTCTCTCTCTCTCTCTCTCTCTCTCTCTCTCTCTCTCTCTTTATTTTTCTCTTTCTCTTTCCGGGATTTTCATCGCAGATACAAGTGGCAAAGTTATAATATGCATTCAAATCTTTATTGTTACTGTATTGAATCTTTTAAGTTTTAGACATCTGCAGTTATGAACAGTTAGGAGCATCTTCTAGCTCATAATGAATCTTTGCAGTAAGCGTAGGACATAAAGTTTTGGTGATGATCGAGGATCGAAATAAGATCGTAACCACGCTTCACATATGTATGAGCTAGGCGTGGAGATATTTCATGTGGCGAGCAATGTTTCACATCTAAGGAACATATTTTGAAGTAACACAGACTTTTGTAAAAATAAAATTGCTTCATACTTTCAATGGCCGAATGCATCATTAAATTGTCTTTGTGACCTACACTATCACACCTCCTTACGTCCAATAAGAAAAAAAATTAAAGAAAAAACGCGATGAGCTCAAAAAATGGTCCAGTATAGATGATTTATTAATTGGACTCCTAGTGTTCAATATTTCCGTAACAATGTTATCGGGTCTCTTGTCACCAACATCACAGAAAATACTGATACAGAAAAGTGGCAGTGGCAACTTTAAAAATGAAAAAGAATATCCACATGAATATTATACAAGACTTCATGCGAAATAACTATTTAATTTGATTGTATAATATTTTTCTTTAATGTACAATGACTCATCGATGCACCACGTTCCCACTTATAACATCAGCAATCGTTGACATGCGGTCATTGAAATTTCTCTCAACTAGAGTGTCCCACTGGGCGATACGGTTCTGGCTGTTTAAAGTCCTGTAGCTCCAACTGTAGAGGAGCAGACGACGCCTGTAACCACATTGATGGCAAGTGTATAAACGGCTGTGAGGACGGTTATCAGGGTGATATGTGTGGAGCAAGTAAGTATATGTATAGATGCTTTCTCCTCTAAAACCACTCCAGTCGACACAGTTATGAAGTTTATTGAAATTTCATTTGCCAATATCGGTCTCCAATGTGGGAACTAGAGAAAAACGTTTAGATCCAAACTATAAAATGCTCTTTGAAATCAATAATTTTGTTGCATTGGCCTGTTAGAGGATGAACCATTCATAGAAAATGAACAATCATAAGGCTCCTTGCTTACTTCATGTCAAGGATCAGGTAGATCTAGGCCGTTAAAACGTTTATGATCAATTCAATAACACATCCCAGTCCAGCGTTTCAGCTGCGATGTCCCGAGACTAGGATGTTAACATCAACCACTTTATTGATATTCTTTCATATTGTTACGAACAAAGAAACAACGTTATGCCTTGAGTAATCACCTCGCTCTCAATAGGCAAAGTGGTGATTTTTCTTTCTCGTGACAAAATACACATCTCAGGTTTAAATCCATCAAAATAATAATTTAACCCGGTTTCATCCACAATGTTATATACCCTGAACGTTTCGAACTCTAAAACTTTCAGCCTCCAAGTTGATTCTGCTTCTGCTTTAGTTTTATCCACTTTTTGGACAAAGCGAACAGACAAAATTTGTAATCAGAAATCCTTTCAATAAAGCCAATAAAGCTAAAAATCACACGGTTTTTTTTATTTATTTATGAACCAATGAGACCAGTCTCTATTGAAAATTAAAATTAAATTAATGCACAACATTATATACCCAAAAAAATTAGAATAAAAAAAGCAATCGTGATGTTTCACATTTTTGTGTATGATAAAGCTATGTAGGAGCCAAGTGTTCAAATTCTTAATATAAATATGCCGCTGTATGAGTTGTTCTTCAGAGACTAATATCTACAATTATGGTCAGGACCTGCGATGGACTCCAGAGGCGGAATCAGAGAATGAAGGATGTGTGAAACAAAGCATCCTATTTTGAAATTTTTTTAATAGACACCGCTTTTTCACCAGACCAGGTTGCACATTATATTGTATCTACAGTGAGTTCCATCAGCACCACTTAATAGGATCTCAGAGGAGAGATAAGCCAAACGAGGACTGAATGCAGCGAAGCGCCTTTATGTAGCCTAGGTTTTTTGATTTAGATTTATACCCTATTTATAATAGAAACACTGTCCTCCTCTCGACATATTTGAGAATAATATAAGAGTCTAATTCTTCTGTACGCTTTAAAAGCTGTTCAATGAATGGTGCTAGAAGATAATTATGAGTTATTTAATTATTTGAAGCTTGCTTTTCTTCAAGGTATAATTGTTTGTCAACAATGTTTGCCATTGTAAAAGCAGAAATTTGAGGCACATATAACCTGAAAAAGTGGGCATAGTAAGCTGTTGAAATGATTAATGGAGAATCATAACTTATCATTCTTATTGTTATTCTTTGTTACTCTCTGGTTTGTAACCGACGTCGAACTATTTTCTGCTCCTAATCAAGCCAGTTACAATAGTAGAACAGATTTTCTCTTTACATACTAACTCCAGCAAACTGTTAGGAATAAAAATTAAATATGGTAACCAATGAGTTCATATCCAGTACCACAATTATAGCGAACATAAACAAAATTGAACCATCTGAAGGTGCGCAACTCTTTGCTTTTCAAAATGTGAGTTGACTTCTCCATTAAAAAGTTACATATGAGCTTTGAACATTCACAAGTTTGTTTAATTTTTATTCAATAATTCACATCTCTCGGAAGAAGTATTGCAATGCAAAAAGGCAAACGTTTCTTTTATCTTCTTAATCATTTCAACACAGAAAAACAATTATAAACCTTGTTGGAAACATTTCAAAGAGAATAACTTTACACCAAGTCTCGCTAAGTAATGTTGTCTGATCATAATTTACCAGTGCCACAGCGACCTGTCCTTGAGTCGACCTCAGCGATGTAAACGAAATCAAAAGCATGATTTATTAAGTCAGCATAATTGTTGTTTTTGGTTCCTTGATGCCGAACATGTTCTTAGGAATCCTTTAAGCTTTGGAGTTGCAAAGTTTTTTCTCCATATGAACCATCTAAATTCATCAACACAATGTTATTTCAGATACGCAGATCATTTTTATATCGTATATGCTCATTTGGTAATGTGCTTACTATCGTTCTCCAGTTTGCGGCCTTAGGACTTATGGAGCTGGTTGCGTACTCAAAAAACTTCATGAGAAGAAAAGGATAAAACAATCAATAGTTTCTTGTATAGATTGTAAAAATTTTAAGGACATGTCTCAAAGAATTTGTAACCTTGTTGGAATACTCGAAATTTATTTAAATAAATCAAAGCATTTGACGAACCATCATATAAGCGCCATTTGGTCCTCTTCCATAATTTATATACTAAAGTTCATCTTTTCTATCACTTTGATGTAGCCATCCATCATGAAACTGTCAGAACGGATCTCTTCTGTTAGAAATACTGGTCCGAGAGTTGGGGAAGCTATGATCTTTAGGTGAATGAAGCTGAAACAAACATGAAGTGTGAACGAAGATATGTAATGTTATGTCAAATTCAGACAGAAATTACACGGTGCTGTATATTTTGTTTTAAAGCAGACATTTGGCATATCACTAATCGCTTGTTTTTAAGGAGTCCAAACTGTTTCGTGTTTACCTTAGGACTTATATATATATATATATATATATATATATATATATAAATATAACATAGTGAATGAAAGTGCTCAACAATAAGGAGCAGGGTAAACAATTATGAAATATGAAATCCCTGGGCTAAGGCTTTGCCATGACACTGGTGTTTCAGGCCCTGTTGCTCTCTTCAGGCGGCTGCTGAGAGAAACAGGGCTCAAAAAATGTGTCATGACAAGGCCTTAGTCCAGGTATTTCATATATCATTATTATGTATTACGGTAGATCATGCTTGTTACTAAAACAGATATAGGGATACCATATATCGGATCGCTGTGATATCCATGATTTAATGAAAAGCATTATAGAAGACAATTTGTTTTTAGATAAAGACGTCAAAATACAATTTTCTTTCCCATGAGTGACATTTTTTTGCTACTTATAAAGGTCTGATTGAAGCGTCAAAAAGGTTGTACTCCAACTCTTTTTGTTTCCATCTGATCAAGATGATATATTATTTTTGTTTTCACTTGCATACACTATAATCTGTAACCAAAGCAAGAGAGGGACTGGAAAGATGTTATCCCACAAGCAAGCGACACACAATAC
>JAWDGP010005518.1:120000-162500 GCA_033675545.1 Elysia crispata | reverse complement strand
GTCATCTGTCCGCCTGGATATTACGGGACGTACTGTTCATATCCGTGCAGCAGAAGTTGTGGTGGACCAGACAATATATGTGACCAGGTCAGTGGATCCTGCACTGCTGGTTGTGGTCCTGGATATTACGGAGATAAATGTTTAAAAACCTGCAGTAAAAGTTGTGGCGGACCAGACAATGCTTGTAACCGCGCTAGTGGTGTCTGCGACAGCTGCAAACCTGGGTTTCGAGGGGGTTTCTGTTCCAGTCTTTGTAGCAGTAAGTGTGGAGGACCAGACAATGCCTGTGATCAGGTTACTGGAGCCTGCAATAGCTGCCCCCCTGGTTTCACTGCAGCAAGTTGTGACCAGAGTAAGTGAATGTACTGTTCCAAACAAGTCGTTATTGTTTCTTTATTGTATTATGTTGATATGATGAAAAAGTGATTGTAACTCGTTAAACGCATTATCTAGAAAATGTCAGATTGAAAGTTCAAGCATATGTGACATTGACGGATAGCTAAAATCTTTAAAGGAAACTTTATGTACATGGTTGTTGACAAAGTTGTTAATAAGGCTAGAGCCTCTCATTTAACGTCATTCAATATTGATTGAAAGTTTTTTTTACCAATTTTGTATAATTCTAAATTCTTATTGTAGTAGGATTATAAAACATTTTTTCCACCATAAAAACATATTCAAAATTAGCTCCCTGTTTGTGTTATTGTACAACGCTTAACTCATATTTTGTAGAATGTCATGGAAGCTGGCATTGCTTTTTTATCTTTTAAATACTTCCAATTCATGCCTTCACCCCCGCCCTTTTTTTTTTCTTAACTGACGCAGAATATTACAGTAACCAAGTATTTATTCTACTATTAGGAAAGGCAGGGTTTTGACTTTTTGTTTCCTCTTAGTGTTTTTCCTTAATCCGCGTATTTCTTAAATCTTAAGATACGAGTATATAATGTATCTTAAGATTTATATATATATATATATATATATATATATATATATATCTTTTTCGCGTTTTGACAAATTCACATGCTGAGTACATTTAAGCTTAATACTTGTTTAGATACGTTACGCAAGTCCGAGACAACATTTAGAAAAAAACAACTGATATTAATCTTAAGCTATAGTTTCTTACACGTAATTGCGAAGATGCCTTTGGAATGCGATAAATCCGAAAAAAAAATCTCAAACACATTGCAAAACCCTTTTTTTTCTTTACTTTTATATTTTGGACCTTCAGTTCTCTCACAGAGGGATTGATGTATTCAATGCGCCTAACTCCACCCTCTTTGTATTTTTTTTTTACAAAGATCTGGGAATTGATGAAAAAAGACGGTATAGCAAGTTTTGACGCACAATCGCGATTCAAAAAATACAAAACGTATATACTTCGAATGCTAAGAACAGATTATTGAATTCATATTGCCACTAATACAGTAAAGTATGAGATACATAGAAAAATAAAGTTGCATAACGGTTGCTATGGTTACGGCGGCCATATTGGATTTTGTTATATAAATAGAAACGGTTCATTATGAGAAGTTAAATGGGGAAAAATACAACGGATGGATCAACAATACTTTTTGAAGGTTAAAAAACATTTTTTACATGAAATCAGACAATTGTTTTAGGTTTTATATTAAACACTTTTATTAGTTTCAATGTAAAATGTCCCAATCAGAATCAAAGAGTCGTACTGGATTTTTCAGAGAGAGTAAAAATTCTGTTGCAGTCTTAGTTACACACGTTTACGTAATACAATTATGTTGTAGGAAAAAGTATTCCTGAATTTTTAGGAAATAGAAAAAAAATTATACAATTGAATAGGAAAGTGGTATTAATAAAAAAATAAATAAACTAAAGAAAATGTTGTGGGAAGGACCATAGTGGTGAGAAGAAATTTGTTTTAAATTACAAAGCAAAAGACTAACCTAATAGTAATACACAACTCTTTCACACATTCTAAAAAAATTTCAAACTTGAAGCTTAAATTATTAGGTACAGTGAAAAAAAAAAAAGAGAAGAATGTGCTCTCTAGAGAAAGACTTTGTTTTAAAAGCACCACTAAAACAAAGAATATTCTTAAAATTAATTTTCAACTCACCCTAATTCAAATGAAATATCAGGTACTCCAAGAGGAATAAACAGTCTAATTTATTTATTTTAAATGATTTATGGCTTATGACACATGATGTCCTCCAGCCCAGGTTTAACATATTGACGAATATTATGGAACAAACAGTTCCTCCTTTCACGAGACAGGCCTGGTGGAGCAATTTCTGTAGGAAAGGATGCAGATGGGTTCAAAGTCAGGATGACCTTGGTTTCAGCTGGGCCACCTTGCTCAACCCTCCTGACACAAACTCCAGGTTGTTCTGCAGTGAGGCTGAAGTGTTGCAGGTTCTTGATTCACTGAAGTGGCCGACCGCAACCCTTGAAAAAGTGCTGCGAGTCATAAGTTGGCACAAAACATTGCCTTTCTCATTCCCCATAAGTTGCGGAATCTGCACAAACAAAGCAATCAAATTGTTAGACTTTGTAAATTTGTTACCTTTTTGAATAAGGGTTAAAAAAAACCTTGATTGCTGATTAAATAGCATCAATCAAATACTCTTCAATCTATTGTAATAATCAAGCTTCACAAAATAATTTCCAAATAATCATGTATACATGCCAACCAGTAAGTAGGTTTGTTTTAAAAAAAAATATTTTAACTCAAACTACAGAAAAGCATTTTTTAAGGTCCTAGAATTTTATTTAGAGTATGTTTTGTTTCAATCTTTAAGCCAGTTTTACTCAAAAGAATGAAATAACTATTTGTGTTTATTTTTATTTTTTAAAAATTTATTTTTTTTTTTTTTTTGGGGGGAGGGGGTCTGAGTGGTGTCTAAATTTGAGTTTAGTGGAGTCGCAACAAAATCCTCTTTGTTGTAATAAAAAATTGATTATCACCAGTTTAAATTTATTCGAATTATTAGCCAGATCAAAGTTAAGAGCTGTTTAATGGCACAGGCTTGTTTTTTTTTTTTATTAATCATGACTTGAAGTTATATTTAAAATCTGAACTTAAATCACTCACTTCAACAAGCGGTGTGAATTCATCATCATCTATGAAAAATACAGGAATTTTGATAACTCGTAACATCTGGCAAAATTATTGAATTAGACTAACAGTAACAGCAATCATGTAAATCTAGATATAAATCTACATCTATTTCATGCTGTAACAAAATCTAAATTCTTTGTTTCTGATAAACGGATTTGATTTAATCTGCTGACTTTAAATGTAACTTTCAATCTAGGTCTATGTAAAACCAAGTAAAAAATTATCATCTTTTTTAGAGAGAGGCCTAGATCTAGATCTAGCTCACCTTTGCTGGCTTCAACTTCGATAGTTGAAACGAAGTGATCAATTACCACAGTGTCCTCTTCAGCTTCTAAAGTATTGTCATCATCTTCGTCACTTTCACAATCAGACTGATCACCAGAATTATGAAGAAAATACTCGTGGATTAGATCCTCAAGTCCTTCGGAGAGAAAGTTGGCTTCATTAAACTGGTTAAGAAGTTTTGCGATGGTATGAGCCAAGTCATGACTACGCTTCTCCATCTTGTTAGAAATCTCTATGTAGATCTAGACCTAGATTAGATCTCTAGTAGCTTGTCTAGATTAATAGCTCTTGAGTTGATGGAAGCAGGTAAACAAAGGGTTTTGCTGACAAAATTGTCCTTGAAAATATTGCAACGAAGTCAAACAAATAAAAGGATTTATTATCTGAAGAAAAATAGAACGTGCGTAATGATTGAACGTTGCGCTAGTGGAACTGGATCGACAGAAGAAAGGATGAATCAGGATCGACAGAAAAAGCCTCGACAGGCCTTGGTAACAACACTTCCGGTAGCCAGATAATTGATACCCCATGGTAGTTAAAAAAAAAGTTCAGGTTGTGAATAATGATGTCTTTATCTATAATCAGATTTTAATCAATTTATTACACTTATTGTCAATTGTTGTGTTTTTAATTTAATACAAATATTGTTTTTATGTTTTTTTACTGTTTTTAAATTTCATTTTAGTATAAACTACTGGTCCATGGGTCAAGCAAATTTTGACCTTAAAATATTTAATTTGGCAACATATCGAACATTTTTCTTAGGTTTGTTTACACTATTTACTGTTCTTTCATTGATTGCATTTAAACCAGGGCGCTAAGTTGAGGGCGAAACCGAATACTTCTTGAAAAATCCTTTCCAACGATACCAAATATGATAGGGTTTAGGCTATGTAGGTCTAGATTATAGATGTCCGAAAAACTTCAAAATCTGCTTTACACTGAGAAAATTTAACAACTTTTGGGAGAGGTAGCCTCACAAAAATCTTAATTACTCGTAAATTAAGCTGTATTCAGCATACTTTCTGATTGGAAATGTTGTAGAAATGGATAATCTTTCATTTGAAAAGAAAAAAAAAATTTCGTCTCTGAAGTCGATTCCTATCTTCAAAGGCCTGTATCTCAAAACTAGGTCGTGCGACTTCCGCCTGATTCGCCCAGAACGCCTCACATATATCTCTATTGTTTTCAACATAAGACAACATATATCTCCATTGTTTTCAACATAAGACAACATATATCTCCATTATTTTCAAATTAAGACTACACATATCTCTATTGTTTCAAATTAAGGCCACACATACCTCCATTGTTTTCAAATTAAGACCACACATATCTCCATTGTTTTCAAATTAAGACCACACATATCTTTAATGTTTTCAAATTAAGACCACACATATCTCCATTGTTTTCAAATTATGACCACACATATCTCCATTGTTTTCAAATTAAGACCCCACATATCTCCACGTTTTCAAATTAAGACAACACATATCTCTATTGTTTCAAAACAAAACCGCACATATCTCTATTGTTTTCAAATTAAGACCACGCATATCTCCATTGTTTTCAAATTAAGACCACACATTTCTCCAATTAATTTCAAATTAAGACCCCACATATCTCCACGTTTCCAAATTAAGACAACACATATCTCTATTGTTTCAAAATAAAACCGCACATATCTCTATTGTTTTCAAATTAAGACCACGCATATCTCCATTGTTTTCAAATTAAGACCACACATTTCTCCAATGAATTTCAAATTAAGACCCCACATATCTCAACGTTTTCAAATTAAAACAACACATATCTCTATTGTTTTCAAAATAAGACCACGCATATCTTCATTGTTTTCAAATTAAGGCACACATATCTCTATTTTCAAATTAAGACCACACATATCTCTTTGTTTTTTCAAATTAAGACCACACATATTACCTTTTTTTTAAATTAATACCATGTATATCTCTATTGTTTTCAAATTTAGATCACACATAGCACCATTGTTTTCAAAATAAGACCACACACGTCTCTATTTTTTTCTAATTAAGGCCACATGTATCCATTTTTTTTTCAAAGAAATACCTCATATATCAATAATTTTAAACTAAGACCACAAGTATACATTGCTTTCTCTAGTATAGTCTTTTTGTGATGAAGATCTAGATTAAAAAAAAAAAAAAAAGACGGTATATTCAGGTTTTGGCCTTGAAGAAAGATGACCAAAGGGCACATGACTCTATTGGTCCCGTAGTGATATTCACGAGAGGTCTAGGGCACATTCGCGATTAAAGAATAAAATGTAACACCACTATCTCTGATCAAAACTGAGTTGTTTTCACATAAAGACCGCATATTAAATTTTTTCTCACATTAGTTCTTTTTGAGAAAAAAATTTAAATTTTAATTCCGTCTGTTATTTAAAAGACCGTAATATACAAGATGTACGATCTTTATATGAAAAGGCACACAGCTCACATAGTACTTATGGTCTCAGATAATAATGCCTTAGAATTTTTTATAAATAATTTTTTTTCAGTTTTACACCCTTCTTGCGTGAATGGAACACCACATTTCAAAGTAGCTACAGGTTTCACAACCGCAGTTGAATTAAGAAGGTCTGTTTTAAGTGGTATTTTAATTGTGCCAGCTCAGATGTAGTTGTCTCTGTGGAGGATCAGTTTTCATGTAAGTTATTGTCTTGATCAAAAAAGTTCATAGTTATCTGAACCCCGACATACCATCTTGTTCATAACATTATACCTTCTAATTGTTGTCATCTTTCCATAGACTTCGTGATTGCGCGAGATATTCATGACCTTTATAAAACAGCTCAAGCCACAACAATTATGAACTCTTATGATTTTCTCCATGTCTACGAGCATCAGGAAGGATATCTTTTCTTTCTCTCATAGCTGTCATAAATATCACCGCCAACATTATCACCTCTTTGTTATCCTCATATATATATATATATATATATATATATATATACACACACACACACTAGGATGATGGTTGAATTTATTTAAGCGCCTGAATTAATTCGATGCAGTTTCTTAGCATTTGTCAACGCATAAAAAAAAAACGTTTTCTGGACTAACTGGACATTTCACTTTTCATCTGATGGTGCTTAGATCTAGACAGGCCTGTTTGAGATATCTTTGTGTGGTAAGCTTCTCTGCCCTGAACTTCTCGTCAGTACACCGGATGTAAACATTCGTCCCATCCTTATCCCAGGCTTGTCTTTGATAATGATATGGGCCCATTTTATTTTCGTTCAAACTCTACACAACGTCCCTCCCTTCCAAAAGCTGACAAAGTGAGAGTCACTGGTATCGCAAGGGAGTCGAATCGTGCGACCTGTAAGCGAAGTCTGAATGTCAGAGGATAAGAAAGCCTACTGATGCCTGGAGGTGCTGCGTGAGTCTGTGGTCGGTTTACAGTTGGGATCTGCCATGCCGATGGATGACTGCGTGAGGGGTGACTCTCTTTGGCTGAAAGGCGACCATATTGAGGAAGCTTAGCCAGTGTGGCGGGTAGAAATGGATCGAAAAACGTTGGCTTGATGCGATCTACTGCGATGCATTTAGCGCGACCACCATCGTCTGAAAAGAATGATTTGTCCCCTAGAAGCAAATCTGCGTAAGGGCCCAAATAAGGTCTCTATCATAGACTTTTCGTGCCATCTTGTTGGACGTATTCATGCAAAACATAAATGTGACGGGAGGCTGGAGGAACTGCATCTAGTGAGACGTTCAACTTAAAACTCAGCAGTATACGACTTAAGATTTTGCAGATGTGGATGGAAATAGTTCATCTGGGATTTTCAAAGACTCACCATAAACAATTTCTGCGGAGAAATATCCCAAGCCTTGCTTGGATGCGGTTCTGAGCCGGAGAAATATTCCATGTGGCTATCCTACCCAATTTGGACCGGTGAGACGGACTTTAAGAGATGTCTTGAGATGTCCATGTTCGATCATCCCATTTTTCTGAGCATGATAAGCAAATGTGTGGTGAAGCTGGAACCCGAGGCGATCTGCTATCTCACCTTATAACGATAACGTGTGCTGTGACCCGCGATTTGACGAGATATCTCCAGGGACGCCAGAGTCTATAAGACTTTGGATTGTTTGGGCAGCACTTTTTAAGCAGAGCGGCATGCGACAGACCAAACTGACAACTGCTGTCTTAGAAAAAAATGACTCGTTACAATTTATCTGACAGAACAGGGGATGCTAAAACCTTTGAGCTTCAGCTAGATCTATCTAATTTCAACTACATATTATTAATCATAATATAGTTTTAAAGTTATTTTTCTCTTGAAAATATTAACCAATTGCATAGCAACTGCGCTTTTGTAGCTATCAAAACTCAATAGAAATAAAAAGAAGAACCGCCGCTTTGCGGTGCATTCCATCAACAGGGAACGACATCAGAGAGGTGTCATGTCGAAACTCTGTCCTCAACACCTGGATGATGAAGAGAAATTCAGAAACTACACAACGATGAAGAGGAATATTTATGAAGACCTGTTGACTCGAGTTAACTGATACAATTTTCAAAAAGTCCATATCTGCTCGAGAAAGACTGCTTATAACAATATGATAAGAACAGTCTAGTGTGCAGGCCTAGATAGTACATAAGTTTTGTTTCCTGTTATTTTATATCGCATCATTTCAATTTATTTGTATCTACCACAGATCTAGATAAGATAAATGCCATGTGATAAAACAGAATGGTCCTCAGTATTTCCTCTCCGGTTAAAATTAGTCCGATGCAGTCAGTTAAATGGATTAATATTTTGTCAACACATTAATCACTCGAGACCAAGGCAAAGGATTGAAGTAGAATTTAATTTACAGACAACGAGACTCTGTGTATTTAGATCTAGTTTGTTCAGTTGTTATCTTTTTCTTTCGTTTTTCTATTACCATTAGCTTTGTGTCAAGGGGATGCAATCCAGTTCTGTTTAAATAATTCACCCCTTACACAGTTTGTAATGAAGATTGCTGCATCTAATAAAATAACAATAGCTAAAGATTAGCAGAAACTAAATTCTTTTTGCAAGTAGGTTACTTTTAATGTACAAAGGTAGGAATAAAATTGTGAAAACTGTAAAAAATACCTAGGAACATTTTTGCCTTAAAAAAATTAAACGAATGTATTTAGATTATTGATAATAAATCTGAAAAGTATTGTATTTTTTATTCGTTCATCAGATCTTATATTGATAATGAAGCCGATTAATAGTTCCAGTATCATAAAAAAGGCATAACCAGGGGGTGATATTTAAAAAGAAAAAAACCCGTAGCATATTGTCAAAGAGAGCTAAATGAATTTATAACAAGGAAAAGAGATGGGTGCTTTTTTATGAACTGTTAACATATTTAATAATGATATACCAATGCATACTAGTAGTCAGCATCCTGAATCATTCAGCATTTGGAAGAGCTCTGCTAAGTCAGCAGTTGCCAATTCCTGGCCCAGATGCAGTTGCAGTAGAGGTCCTGCCTTATGTTTTGGAAGGAGATGAGGCCTACCCCCTTCGTCAGAGTTTGAAGAGGCCCTACCCTGCCAGACACCTGTACAATGTTCGCAAGCTCTACAATTACCGACAGTGCAGAGCATGTAGGATCATAGAATATGCCTTTGGCATTTTGGTCCAACAGCGGGCAGAACTAAAGTCTAGGCTTAAAACGAGGCCAGAAAATGTCAGCAAAATCGTTTTGGCTTCATGCATATTGCATGGCATTGTGCGCAGGATTGAACCAGACAATAACATTGAGGAGCCCATGGAGACTCAAAATTCACATAACTCTCTTGGGGCAGATGTGTCTGGCCGCCCTCCCCACTAAGCTCTGGATGTAAAGACATATTTGGTTAACATTTTATGACATCTCTGAAATTGCATTTCCATGTAACCTAGAGCGCATGCAACGCCGCCTAACTTGGAAAATTTCAAACATTTTTCCTTTCTGCTTTTAGTTATATTCTTAGGAGAATCAGTTCTTTCATTTCTTAAAATGTTTTCCTGCTTTACAAAATGATATTAAATTAGATATATGGAAATTATCCTTCAATATCCTAAGCTTCAAATTGATTTTATGCGCTTAAAGATCAAGTTATTGCGTTTTGAATAGTGTTTTTATTTTTTTTTTTCGGGAAAAAAGAAGTACTGTAATTGTGATGTGCCCATGGCAAGGTAACTCCTCTTGGGCATCCGTTTAATGAAATTATACTCTCATAGTCGTCTACCGTAATTGTTTAAGGTTATGGGATTCAGTACTGTGATTTACCCTAGAATAGTTATTGAGCCCCATTATAAATTCAAGTATTTGTGGATATTTCTATTACATTTGTAGTGTATGGTAATTTACTTAGTTATTTTTGTATTCTGTTCATTTATAGCATTATAATGAAATTCAACTCACATTTAATTTGAGGACAAACTTAAACCTTTGTGGGTTGTTCCATTATTTTGTACTAATAACCTATTTTGACGCGCTCCTAGTCTTTTACTGGAATTGTTTGATTTTAAGGGTTTAAGCTATACGAGTAACAACTATTATTTTCAATATTAGTTGTTGCCCCCCCCCCCCTCCCCCCCCAAATATTTTTTTAAATTGATCTATTGAGTATGGGTAAAATTTTGCAATGGTCTTAATAACTTCAACTCTTTTTAGAAAACAACGATTTACTGAAATTGGGACATGCCCATGGCCAAAGTAACAAAGTAGACCGGCAGTAAGCATAGCCGGTCTACTGGAATGGTATGAGTTGGAGGAATTAGGTTATGCGAGGGTCTACCCCCTTTGCCCCTTTGCCAACGCTCTCAGGTCTGTGACAAACGATTAGTTACTCAATGGCAAAAATTTTTCCCTGGTAGCTGCCAGATGAAAAGTTATCAAAAAGTAAAACAGGGTTTGTGGTTACCAAGCAGTGTCAGCATTAAGTCCATTAATCCACATAAATCTAATAGCGCTTTGAGCCTTTCTGGCTTTGACATTGTAAAGGATGTCAGAGAAAACAAGTCATAAGATGCGTACTTAGTGTCATTATGTTGTGAAGACTGACTTGACTTACTTTTTTGACTTAGGGCCTTCCGCGTCTCAATCGTCCGACGGGGGCGCTTCGGCAGCTTTCAGATTCTCGTCGACAGTTCTCTCCATTGCTGTCTGTTCTGGGCGATGCATCTTAGGTGTTCGAGGTCTTCCCTAGTTGTGAGTTGTAATGTGTTTTCTTATAGTCTTGATAGGTCTTTGTTGAGGACGACTGGTAGTGTTGTTAAAGGGCGTCCCCGAAACTTTTTTCCGTGTGTGGCGAAATAGCTGTTCATTGATTTATTAGCAGGTATTTCAATATTTCTTCTAAGTATGTGCCCGAAAAGTTGTGAAGAGATCATGATAAAAGCCGTGGTCGCGGTAGTCAAATCACGGGCTGCTACTACGCACTAAAAGTTCACAGTAATACCTTGTCTCGTCGGATGAGATGTTGCGCAATGCTAGCAGAGCTTCTGTTTGCTTAACTCTGCAGACCGGCACGTCGTTCAATCTTTCGGTAGTTTAAGTGCAACAGCCTCGTTGGACATGATGCGATGCGGGATCGGAGGCTTGCAGCTAGTTTTGAGATAAATGCAGATCAACCATCACGTCGTGATTATCCGTGTAGTACTTGTCAACGCATAACAGGACATCACGCAAATTTTAAGGTTTTCTAGTTTCACTTTAACATTTCACTTTAAATCTAATCATAATTAGACCAAGTTCAATTTTTTCCAGAACTTCTCACAACAGCGGATGTAAACACTCGTAGCATAATAGCTTCGACATTCCGGGTTAATCTTGAACTATGGTACATATTATCATAGTCCAACCGCCACAGTTTCTCTACTACCGACGTATAATAATTATATTAAGTGCATAAGTCTTGGCTCCACATTTTAATCTTACCAATTAAAGTCTACCTTTAATTATCATCAGAGTGTCCCAGTGGCTCTTACGGTAAAGAATGTGCGGAGACCTGTAGTGAGCACTGTGCTGGAGACCAAAACTCCTGTCACCATGTTAATGGTACTTGTGACCTGGGATGTGACCCTGGATACCAGGGGTCATCATGTACACAGGGTGAGTCGATATAAAAGATATTAAGTGAAAGAGTCGTTGTCAACATCGAAGAAAAACATTTCTCTTAAACAATCCATGAAATAATTTCATAAAAAAAAATGATGTCAAGAGCGGTGTAAAATAAAAAGCAGAGAATTATTTTGCATAATGATTGATATGTTAAGCAGGAATATATTTCATATGGGTATGTGTATATATTTCATATGGATATGTTGAACAGGAATATATTTGATATGGGTATGTTGAACAGGAATATATTTCATATGTGTATGTTGAACAAGAATATATTTCGTATGGGTATGTTGAACAGGAATATATTTCATATGGATATGTTGAACAGGAATATATTTCATATGGGTATGTTGAACAGGAATATATTTCATATGGATATGTTGAACAGGAATATATTTCATATATATATATATATGTTGACCAGGAAGATAGATCATATGGGCATGTTAAACGGAAAGACATATCATATCGGAATGTTGATCAAGAAGAAAGATAATATGGGCATGTTAAACAGGAAGAAGGATTATATGGGCATGTTGAACAGGAAGAAGGATTATATGGGCATGTTGAACAGGAAGAGAGAACGTATCAACAGGAAGATAGATCATATGGGCCTTTTAAACAAGAAAATAGATCATATGGGTATGTGGAACAGAAAGACAGATATTATGGGCATGTTCAACAGGATATATCATATAGGCATATGAAAAATGGAAGACAGATCATGTGGACATGAAGAAGAAGATAGATCATATGGGCATGTTAAAGAAGAAAATATGGGCATTTTGAACAGGAAGAAAGATCATATGGGCCTTTTAGCAGGAAAAAAATCATATGGGCATCTTGCAAAGGAAGATAGATCATATGACATTGTTAAACGGATATATAGGTCATATGGGCATGTTAAAGAAGAAAATAGATCAAATGGTTATGTTGAACTGGGAGATAGATTACCCGGGCCTTTTAAACAGGAAAATTGATCATATGGGAATGTTAAACTGGAAGACAGATCATAATGGGCATGTTCAACAGGAAGATAGTTCATATGTGTATGATCAACAGATAGATAGGTCATATGGGGAAGCGGAACAGGAAGACAAATCAAATGGGTATGTTGAACATGAAGATAGATAATATGAGATTGTTGACCAGGAAGACAGGTTGTGTAGACATGATAAAGAAGAAGACAGATCATATGGGCATGTGGAACTAAAAGATTGTTCAAATGGGCATGTTCAACAGGAATATGTATATAGAATATGGCGTGTTAAACGCATAGATAGATCATTATGGGAATATTAAACAGATAGATAGATCATATAACATTTAAAAAAAGAAGAGCATATAGGCATGTTGAAAAGGAGGACCGTAAAAATGGGCATTTTGAATAGTAAGACAGATAATATACAATGTTGAAAGGAATATATAGATCACATGGGCATGTTGAATAAATAGAAAAATTATATGCGTTTCTTGTACAGGAAGATAGATCAAATGGGAATGTTGAAAAAGAAAACAGATCATACAGGAATGTTGAACAGGAAGAAAAGATCAGTTCGTTATGTTGAATAGAAAGATAGATAATATGGGCACGTTTAACAGAAAGGCCAAGTTGAACAGGACGATAGATCATATGGGCATGTTGGACAGATAGAACGATTATATGCGTATCTTGAACAGGAAAATAGATCAAATGGGTATGTTTAACAGGGAAACAGATCATATAGGAATGTTTAACAGGAAAAAAATCATATCGTCATTTGAACAGAAAGATAGATCATGTGAGCCTTTTAGACAAGAAAATATATCAACATGTTGAACAGGAATATACATCATTTAGACATGTTCAACAGGAAGAGAGATTTTATGAACATGAAGATACATCATATGGGCTTTTTAAACTGGAAAATAAATCGTGTGGGCATGTTGAACAGGAAGACAGGTCATATGGGCATGTTAAAAAGGAATATAGACCGCATAGGTATGTTGAACAGATAGGAAAGATCATATCGTCATATTGAAGAGGATGATAGATCATATGAGCCTTTTAAACAGGAAAATATATCAAATGGGATATTTGGAAATGAAGACAGATCATAAGGGCATGTTATAGAAGAAGAAAGATCATATGGGCATGTGGAACAAAAAGATCATATGGACGTGTTCAATAGGAATATAAATCATATGGGCCGGTTAAGCGGATAGATAGATCATATGGGCATGTTGAACAGGAAGACAGTACAAATGGGCATGTTGAATAGGAAGATAGAGAATATGGAAATGTTGAACAAGAAGAAAGATTGTATGGGCATTCCAAACAGGAGGAAGACAGATAATATGGGCTTGTTTAAGAAGAATAATAAATATGCGGGCATGTTGAACAAAGATATAGATCATATGGGCATGTTCAACAGGAATATAGATCACATCGGCTAGTTGAACGAATAGATAAATTATATAGACATATTGAACAGATAGATAGATCATGTGCGCATGTTGAACAGATAGATAGATAAATCATATGGGCATGTTGAACAGGAAGGTAGATTATATAGGCATGTTGAAAAAAAAAGGAAGATTATATGGGAATATTGAACAAGAAGAGAGATAAAGATTTTGGACCTGCTGAACAAAAGGATACAACATGTAGGCATGTTAAAGAGTAAAAATATATGTTAAACATATAGATAGATCTTTTATATATGTTGAACAAGAAAATTAATAAGATGTGCATTTTGCACAGGAAGATAGTTCATATGGGCATGTTATGCAGGAAGAGAGGCTATATGCGCATGTTGAACAGGAACATAGATCATATGTGCATGTTAAACAAGAAGATAGATACTATGGGCGTATTGAACTGGATGATAGATCCTATCAGCATGTTGAACAAGAAGAAAGATTATATGGGTATATTGAATAGAGAGAGAGAGAGAGAGAGAGAGAGAGAGAGAGAGAGAGAGAGAGAGAGAGAGAGAGAGAGAGAGAGAGAGAGAGAGAGAGAGAGAGAGAGAGAGAGAGAGAGAGAGAGAGAGAGAGAGAGAGAGAGAGAGAGAGAGAGAGAGAGAGATCATACGGGCATCCTGGACAGGAGGATAGATAAAATGGACATGTTCAACAAAAAGATTGATAATAAGATTGAAAAGGAAGATAAATCATATAGGCATATTGAACAGGAAGATGAATCATATAGGCATGTTAAACAAGAAAAAAGATCATCTGGTATTTTGAAGAAACAGATAGATCATTTTTGGATGTCGAGCAGGAAGATAAACCATATGGACGTTTGGAAAAGATAGATAGATCATATGGCCTCATTGAAGCGGAAGTTAGACCATATGGGCATGTTAAACAAGAAGATAGTTAATATGGGCATGTTAAACAAGAAGAAAGTTAATGTGGGCATGTTAAACAAGAAGATAGTTAATATGGGCATGTTAAACAAGAAGATAGTTAATATGGGCATGTTAAACAAGAAGATAGTTAATATGGGCATGTTAAACAAGAAGATAGTTAATTAGAGCATGTTGAACAAGAAGATAGTTAATATGGGCATGTTAAACAAGAAGATAGTTAATATGGGCATGTTAAACAAGAAGATAGTTAATATGGGCATGTTAAACAAGAAGATAGTTAATATGGGCATGTTAAACAAGAAGATAGTTAATATGGGCATGTTAAACAAGAAGATAGTTAATATGGGCATGTTAAACAAGAAGATAGTTAATTAGAGCATGTTGAACAGGAAGATAGATGACATCGGCATGTTAAACAAGAAGAAAGATCATATGGGCATGGTGAACAGGAAGCTAGATCATGCGGGCATCTCGGACATTAAGATACATAAAATGGGCATTTTCAACAAAAACATTGATAACAAGGTTGAAATGGAAATTAGATCACATGGACATAACAACAGGAATATAGATCATATTGTCATGTTGAAAAAAAGAAGATAAATCATAATCATTGACATGTTGAACAGAAAGATAGATGAATTTGGCATGTTGAACAGGAAGAGAAATCATATAGGCATTTTTGAAAATATAAAGAGATTATATTGGCATGTTGGAAAGGGAACTAGATAATATAGGTATGTTGAACAGGAAGAAAGATCATATAGGTATATTGAGTTGGAAGATAGATCTCATGGAAATTTCGATGAAGAAGATTGATAACATGGGCATGATGAACAGGAAAGAAAATCATATGGGCATGTTGAACTAAAGTGACCTCGTTTGGGCATGTTGGATAGAAAGAAAATTCATATGGGCACGTTACACACGAAGATAGATAATATGGGCATGTTAAACAGAAAGATAGATCGTGTGGGCATGTTAAAAAGGAAGATATAGATTATGGGCATGTTGAACTGGGAGATACATCATATGGATATGTTGAACAGGAGAACAAATCTTTTAAGCATATACAATTGGAAGATAGAGGTTATGGTTATGTTGAATGAACAAGAGGACAAATCTTATGGGCATTTTGAACAAGAAGATTGATAACTTGGGCTTCTTGAACATTAAGAGAAATCATTTAGGCATTTTGAAGAGGAAGAGAGATCATATGGGCATGTTAAACAGGAAGACAGATCATATGGGCATTTTAAACAAATAGATAGATCATATGGCGATGTTAAAAAGGAATATAGATGATATTGACATGTTGAACGGATAGATAGGTTATATGAGCATGTTGAACAGGTAGATTGATCACATGGGTATGTTGAACAGATAGATTGATCATAAGGAAGATAGTTTTTATGGGCATGTTTAACAGGAAGATAGAACATATGGGCATATTGAACAAGATGATAATTCAGAACTATTGGCATGTTGAACAAGAAGATTGAAAATATGGGCATATTAAACAGGAAGACAAATTATATGGGCATGTTGAACCGGAATAGAGATCATATGGGCATATTGAACCGGAATAGAGATCATATGGGCATGTTGAACCGGAATAGAGATCATATGGGCATGTTGAACCGGAATAGAGATCATATGGGCATGTTCAACCGGAATAGAGATCATATGGGCATGTTGAACAGGAATAGAGATCATATGGGCATGTTGAACCGGAATAGAGATCATATGGGCATGTTCAACCGGAATAGAGATCATATGGGCATGTTGAACCGGAATAGAGATCATATGGGCATGTTGAACAGGAATAGAGATCATATGGGCATGTTGAACCGGAATAGAGATCATATGGGCATGTTAAACCGGAATAGAGATCATATGGGCATGTTGAACCGGAATAGAGATCATATGGGCATGTTGAACCGGAATAGAGATTATATGGGCATGTTGAACAGGAATAGAGATCATATGGGCATGTTGAACCGGAGTAGAGATCATATGGGCATGTTGAACAGGAATAGAGATCATATGGGCATGTTGAACCGGAATAGAGATCATATGGGCATGTTGAACCGGAATAGAGATCATATGGGCATGTTGAACAGGAATAGAGATCATATGGGCATATTGAAGCGGAATAGAGATCATATGGGCATGTTGAACCGGATTAGAGATCATATGGGCATGTTGAACAGGAAGATAGATCATATGGGCATGTTGAACAGGAATATAGATCATATGGGCATGTTGAACAGGAAGATAGATCATTGTTTCGAAAAGGAGCAAAAACTTGAATTGAAAATTTTGATTTTTTAAAAAAACTTTTAGGAGGAGAAGGGTGGTGGTGGTTTTGGAGCTAAATGTTAGAGATGGGTGGTTTTGGAGCTAAATGATAGAGATGGGTGGTTTTGGAGCTAAATGTTAGAGGTAGGCAAGAGATATCAAACTGGTGAAAATATTGAATGTCAAGCAGCTTTGAAGAAATGGACATTTATTTTTACTTCCATTTGGTAAAAGTAGTTTTCATTCTAAATTACAATATTTTCACCTGTATATTTTATATAAGTCTGTCCCAGAAATAGGTACGGCGCAGGCTGCAACCAGGCCTGCAGTATCCAGTGTCCAGGACCAGACGGGCCATGTCATTACGTGGACGGGTCCTGTTACTTTGGCCGCAACGGTAAGATATTAACATCAATTATTCATAGAGATTTTTTTTATTGCTACCAAATAAAATCCTGAAAAAATAAACATCCGCAAGTTTTACATTTTTTGTCTCAATATCACAAATGTTCAACTCAAAAGCGATAAGATTAATTTTATTTTGCGAAGCTTGGCTCGAGAGATCCGAGTCTTGATATTGAGGATCTCTTTCATTGTTGGAATTTTCGAGTGTTCTAGTCTCAGAAAGCTGTTCTGATTTTATTGCCCAACTTGCACCAGATATAATCATGAGTGAATATGGCATAAAAATTTTCTGTGCTACATGTCCATCATACAGGTTTAGAACAGCGAGAAAAAGCAGAGGGGTGTGGACTGAACATCTGGAGTATCACTATGACCTGTGTGGCTGCACTCGCTATATCCGTTATAGCAGTCCTGGTGTGGAGGTTGGTATTTTAAACTGATCTTATGGTTTAAATTCAGACCCAATTTTTTGAATTACAAGATAAAATGTGTAAGTCCCTATGTACTGATATTAATTCTTTCGGTACTTTTACATCACCTGCAACTTCAAATCTAAAGGGCACTTGGCATTGGATCCCTATAAATTACAATCAGTGATGGATATTTATCTATCTATGATATATATATATATATATATATATATATATATATATATATATATATATATATATATATATGTATATATATGTAGATAGATAGATAGATAGATAGATAGATAGATAGATAGATAGATAGATAGATAGATAAATATCTATCTCTGATTGTAATTTATAGTAATCCATGCCAAAAGCCCTTTAGATTAATTTTTTCCTTGTTTCACTGGGCTCATCATTCTTATTGATAACAAGTCGATGTTATAATCCTTTGTTACTTTGTTCTAACTGATTTCTATATATTGAGTCTACAAACACCTGCTACAAAAATAACATACAAATTTTATTTCAGGATATGGAAAAACTCTCGAGATGAACACAATAGATCAGACATCAGCAAAAGCGAAGGTGGGATGGAGTGTACACACATGGAGCGAAATCAAGGCAATGAACCAAACAGCGGAGGAACTCATAGTGCTGACCAAGTAGGAAACACAGATCATCCACCAAGTTCCTATGACAATCCACATCCCAATCAATGCCAAAATGCTCCAACTCTTACAAATGGATCTGGAGAAAATGGGGCTCCACAACCAGCATCCCACAATCCTTCAGTCGAAGACAACAGCCAAACAGAGTAAGCTTCTATCCCCTGTAAAGGCTTATTGTACATTCTGTAGCCACTAACAGAAACAAAAGTAACTTATCTCATAAGGGTTAAAGGCCTCTAGTTACGCATTTCACTAATTTGTTACACAAAATGAACCTTGAGAGGTAATTTCTTGTATTGGTAAATGTATAGAGTCATTTGCATTAAGACGTAATGTGATGTACAAGTATCTGTGCTAATCTGTAACGTTTCTTTTATTTTAATTTGCCGCAAGAAAAAACGGTTACATCAAAATAATGTCCTGGATTGCAAGGTCATATACATCATAGTAGTGTCATAAAGCAGTAGAACTGATACATTATGAAAGAGTTATGGTTTTATACTAAATCAATGTTACATCATTGTAGTGTCACAAAGCAATAGAAATTGATACATCATGAAAAAGGTGTGGTCTAATAGACCAATGTTACATTATAACAGTGTCGGAGATGACAAGAATTTGTAAATACAGAAGTGCTTTGATCCAAGACAAAAAAAAAGATCATAATTTTGTCGATAATCAGTAAAATCAGACAAAAAAGATTTATGTCACGAAAAATTTAAATTGTTATAAAACATAACAGACACATTGTGTGTTATGAAACAGTAAAACAGATACAAAATAATTGGTTCATGAAACATTTAAATCGATTCAAAGCGTTTCCGACAAGCTGCTCATCTACACTGTTATAAATACTTGTTCTGAAACGTTTAATACCTTATAACCCTGACTGATCAAATTAGAAGATCGACAAAGTTAAAAATGATGCACATTTTTCAAATCAGAAGATTGAAAATGTTAAAAACAATGAACATTTATCAAATCAGAAGATCGACAAAAGTAAAAACAATGAACATTTATCAAATCAGAAGATCGACAAAAGTAAAAACAATGAACATTTATCAAATCAGAAGATCGACAAAAGTAAAAACAATGAACATTTATCAAATCAGAAGATCTACAAAGTTAAAAATGATGCACATTTTTCAAATCAGAAGATTGAAAATGTTAAAAACAATGAACATTTATCAAATCAGAAGATCGAAAAAAGTAAAAACAATGAACATTTATCAAATCAGAAGATCGACAAAAGTAAAAACAATGAACATTTATCAAATCAGAAGATCGATAAAGTTAAAAACAATAAACATTTATCAAATCAGAAGATCGACAAATTTACAAACAATGAACATTTATCAAGTCAAAAGATCGACAAAGTTACAAACAATGAACATTTTTCAAATCAGAAGATTGATTAAGTTACAAACAATCAACATTTATCAAATCAGAAGATCGTCAAAGTTACAAACAATGAACATTTATCAAATGAGAAGATCGACAAAGTTACAAACGATGAACATTTATCAAATCAGAAGATCGACAAAGTTACAAACAATGAACATTTATCAAATCAGAAGATCGACAAAGTTACAGACAATGAACATTTATCAAATTAGAAGATCGATAAAGGTAAAAACAATAAACATTTATCAAATCAGAAGATCGATTAAGTTACAAACAATGAACATTTTTCAAATTAGAAGATTGATTAAGTTATAAACAATGAACATTTTTCAAATTAGAAGATTGATTAAGTTACAAACAATGAACATTTATCAAATCAGAAGATCGACAAATTTACAAACAATGAACATTTATCAAATCAGAAGATCGATTAAGTTACAAACAATGAACATTTTTCAAGTTAGAAGATTGATTAAGTTACAAACAATGAACATTTTTCAAATTAGAAGATTGATTAAGTTACAAACAATGAACATTTATCAAATCAGAAGATCGACAAAGTTACAAACAATGAACATTTATCAAATCAGAAGATCGACAAAGTTACAAACAATGAACATTTATCAAATCAGAAGATCGACAAAGTTACAAACAATGAATATTTATCAAATCAGAAGATGGACGTGATGATCAAACGACAACGAACAATTTTTTCTGGTGACCAGCTTTAAGTATTGAGCTTTGTATGGTATTCTCTCAGATAAAGTAGAAAACGTTCAATTGATAAGTCGCCACATGTTGAGCTCTAGGTGACAATCTGTCTAAGGGTGAGCAACACACTGTTCAGTAGCTGTTGACAATTAGCCAAATCGATTCAAAAAACATTCTTCTAGTGTCTTAAATTATGCTTAATCTCACATTTTCTTGGCACTAAACTATATAATTTTCCTTAATTCTCAACTATTTTTTGAATTTGGTGCCGAGTATAGACAGGCATATGTCGTTATCAAAAAGATTTTTTTTTAATCATTATTCTCAAACTGGTTAAAACATGTTCAAACACTGCAGTTGTATTTACCCTTACTGATATCCTCATCGCCCGCCTCCACATGCCGCAGCAGTTGATACCCATTATAGCTATATGTAAGATGAGACTTCACAGTGGGTGAAATGAATAGATTTGAACAATCTAAAAACTCATTTTCTCCTAAAGGCATTAATGTTTCCGTAAATAGTTAATTTGAACTCTTGTATGTTTCAAGTCAGAAACGATAATGATATATATGTATCTGTATACATGAAACCTTCGCTTTAAAAACATTATAACAGAAAAAAGCAACTGATTTATATGACTTTCTTCAAACTTTGAATGGTAATAAATCAATTCCAAATTTGCGACTCGTAAAATTAAAAAAAAGGAATTTTTGTCGCAATTATTGCACAAAATTGATTTTCCTCCTCAGGGTGAAATGCATGATAGGAAGATAAGAAAAGGACTGTCCACCAGCTACAGGGTTTGAGTCTCACAGATGGCTGCCATGTACAAATTACTCAAGCAAATCATACCTTCCGCCTAAATAAGAAGACTTTCACTGCTCCTGGATTTTTTCACCAACCTGACGGGTTTGGGAATTTGGCCCTCGGTCTTCACTTTTCATTAATGGATGAGATTCTTTTAATTGTATTTGGTTTATGATACACATCTTTTTGAACAACGAAAATTTGATAACCGTCTAAATTTCCAGCTGATGTAAACTAACTAGTTTAGTTTAAATTATCTCCCAAATCTCACACTAGAAGCTAATTAGATAAAATGTAGACAGATACGAGCGAAAGAAGCAAACCAAAATGTTCTACATTATTTGATTTTACGGAATGCATTATCAGTTCCAGTTGATATACAATGCAAGTGTACATAAGAATAAGAATATTTAGGAATGACAATTACACTAGGCTATATACAAACAAGACACCATTACACATGTTTAACAATACACTAGTTATGAAGAGTGAACCTTATGAAACACAATACAGTGTGGATAACATTCAATTACACTCCACATGCCGTTGTAATCGCAAACCAAAAGACATCTATACGCTTTAAAATAAGTTAAAAAAAATTCATCTGACTTTTCCAACTCTTTCCATGAAATTTGTTTGCTTGTTTTTCATTGTTTGTAATATTATCCTGTTTTTCATTGTTTGTAACATTATCCTGTTTTTCATTGTTTGTAATATTATCCTGTTTTTCATTGTTTGTAATATCATCCTGTTTTTCATTGTTTGTAATATCATCCTGTTTTTCATTGTTTGTAATATTACTCTATTCTTCATTGTTTGTAATATCATCATGTTTTTCATTGTTTGTAATATCATCCTGTTTT
This sequence comes from Elysia crispata, assembly GCA_033675545.1. NCBI lineage: Eukaryota > Metazoa > Mollusca > Gastropoda > Plakobranchidae > Elysia > Elysia crispata. The sequence goes on along the minus strand of JAWDGP010005518.1, from coordinate 140,037 downwards.
TCATTGTTTGTAATATTATCATGTTTTTCATTGTTTGTAATATTATCCTGTTCTTCACCTTCTGTTTGTAATATTGTCCTGTTCTTCATTGTTTGTAATATTGTCCTGTTCTTCATTGTTTGTAATATTGTCCTGTTCTTCATTGTTTGTAATACTATCCTGTTTTTCATTGTTTGTAATATCATCCTCTTTTTCATTGTTTGTGATATTATCCTGTTTTTCATTGTTTGTAATATTATTCTGTCTTTCATTGTTTGTAATATTATCCTGTTCTTCATTGTTTGTAATATTTTCCTGTTCTTCATTGTTTGTAATATTATTCTGTTCTTCATTGTTTGTAATATTATTCTGTTCTTCATTCTTTGTAATATTATCCTATTTTTCATTGTTTGTAATATTATCCTGTTTTCCAATGTTTGTAATATTCTCCTGTTTTTCATAGTTCTTAATATTATCCTGTTCTTCACCTTCTGTTTGTAATATCATCCTGTTTTTCATTGTTTGTAATATCATCCTGTTTTTCATTGTTTGTAATATTATCATGTTTTTCATTGTTTGTAATATCATCCTGTTTTTCATTGTTTGTAATATTATCCTGTTCTTCACCTTCTGTTTTAGACTTTGTAGAAACCATGACAAGTTTAGATGTTTAGAACACCAGACCTACTTTGATGCTCATCTGGATGTCTTCGTTCTATAACTAACAGAGTCCTTTAAATTTTTATACGTAAGTTTATATGCCATGATAAAAATAGAAAAACTTTTCTCCAAAATTTTAAGGGCTGTGGATACGATAACATTTAATCATGAAATATATAAATCTTGTAGGTAATTGAAGCTAATGATTTTTTCCAGAATTTCTTTATTCATTTGTTATCTTTGGGTGCGAAAAACCCAATGAACCCAACATGAAACCCTCACAACCACTGGAAATGTGTGTTCTCAGATAAGTGGACTGTGACAGAGTTTCGATTAAGAATATGTTTTGTGTGTGTGTGTGTATAAAAAAATTTGATTTTCCGTTCAAATGAATAAATGGCGAAAACATTAACTGTGCAAAAAGTAAGGGTCATCTGCCACACTTACCTTGAGGGAACCATGAGCTCCTTTAGCACTCAAGTTTAACTGGATTTCATTTTTTCCCCTAATTTTTTTTCTTCGTCTACTTTGTTTGCAATAAACATTTACAGAAGATCATCATTGCGTGCGGTTATTATTACAATCAAATGGAGATTACTGTTTCTATTATTAGCAGTAGTACACAAATTATAGTTGTTCTTTTTAAGAATCCAATACATATATATTTTATCGAAGGGCGATACTAAAAGCTATGCACCATTTGTGTTTTTACCAAATCTAAACCAAAATTCCTTTGCATTAATAAAAAAAATTAAGAAAAGAAAAATTTCTTATGTAAAAAAATAGAATACTAAATCACAAAAACACAAACTTGTATAACGAGGAAGAAAACTAGGATATAAATCAAACCCCAAAAATAGATGAAAATAATAAGACTCAAAAACGAAGAAGAAGAAGAAGAAGAAGAAGAAGAAGAAGAAGAAGAAGAAGAAGAAGAAGAAGAAGAAGAAGAAGAAGAAGAAGAAGAAGAAGAAGAAGAAGAAGAAGAAGAAGAAGAAGAGGAAGAAGAAGAGGAAGAAGAAGAAGAAGAAGAAGAAGAAGAAGAAGAAGAAGAAGAAGAAGAAGAAGAAGAAGAAGAAGAAGAAGAAGAAGAAGAAGAAGAAGAAGAAGAAGAAGAAGGGAAAAAGCAGGAAAGGGGGGGGGGGGAGGAAAGGGAAGGAGAAGAATAGAGCGAGAGTGAGGATGAGTTAGACTGACACACACAGAGATTTTATCGTCATACAAACTCGCAGGAAAAAACCAGATTACCATTCATCATGCAGTTCACATCTTGCTGACCTTTTTTGAATGCTTAGCAAGCATAGTTTTACTCTCCAATACGGACATTGAGGAGAGAAAGCGTGTGCGCGTGTGGCTGACTATCATGATGTGTTTGCATAATATACATACGGATGTTAGGCTTGTGTTTTGCAGATTACAACGGCAATCATAAATCACAATAGTCTGACTAAAGCTATAAAGCCATAGAAAGGATTAAACTACAGACTCACGCCGTAAATTAGTCCTAACTAACAGCTGCACGTGGTACAGGTTTTAGTATTTTCCCGTGGCGTGGTAGTAGTACCCTCAGATGATTTAAACAAAGTACCAGCGCGTTCGGAATGAGCGTAGCTTGACTCAGACATGTATGCTAGAAGCTGATACTGTTTTTCACAGCTTACTTCAATAACATGGATTGTATTTCTATTCAAGAATACTATGACACGCCTTAAGCTTTGCTTGGTAATAATAAACTAAACTATTACAATCGTGCGTCGGAAATATGGTTGATACCTTTACTGATATCATGCGGCGGTAAATTGTTTGATACCCGTAGTACTATAACGTGTTTGGAACTGGTTGTTGCCTGTATTACTATCATGCGGTGGGAAACCATTGAAAGCTAAACTAGTATCATGCGGCGGGAAACTACCGTTACCTGTACCACTACTCTGCCGTGGGTAACTGGTTGATACATTTACAACTACTATCAAGCGACGGGAAACTGGTTGATATCTGTACTACTATCATGCGGCAGAAAATTGGTTGTTGCTTGTACTTCTATCATGAGGCGGAAAACTGGTAAATACCCGTGGTACTATCATGAGGCAGGAAAGTGGTTGATACCTGTACTACTATCATGCGGCGGGAATCTGGTTGGTACCTGTGCTTCAAACCTGCGGCGTGAAAATGGCTGATAAATGTACTTCTTTCATGCGGTATGAATCTTGGTGATACCTGTACTATCCTGCAGTTGGGAACTGAATTATACATGTACTTCTATCATGCGGCTGGAAACTGGTTGATACTTGTGCTACTATCATACTGCGGGGAAATGGTTGATACTGCTTAGTAGAACTATCATGGGGCAAAATACTGGTTGATACCTAGACTGGTATCATGCCTCCAGAAACTGGTTGATACCTGTACTAATATCATGCAGTGGGAAAATGGTTCATACCTGTACAAATTTCATGCGGCGAGTAACCAGTAGATACCTATAGTACTATCATGCGCCTGGAAACTGGTTATTACTTGTACCTCTATTCCTTCGGCTGGAAACTCGTTGATGCAGCTTGAAAATACCTGTAGATACCTGTACTATTTCCATGCACCAAAAAACAGGTTGATCCCTGTGCTACTATCATGCGGCGGAAAATTGGTTTTATACCTGTTCTTCTACTATGCGGGGGGAACTGGTTGATACGTTTACTAATATCTTTCGGCTGAAAACTTGATACCTGTTCTACTATCATGCGGCTGGAAACTTGTTGATACCTGAACTACTATCATGCGACTGGAAACTTGTTGATACCTGTACTACTATCATGCGGCTGGAAACTTGTTGATACCTGTACTATTATCATGCGGCTGGAAACTTGTTGATACCTGTACTACTATCATGCGGCTGGAAACTTGTTGATACCTGTACTACTATCATGCGGCTGGAAACTTGTTGATACCTGAACTACTATCATGCGGCTGGAAACTTGTTGATACCTGTACTATTATCATGCGGCTGGAAACTTGTTGATACCTGAACTACTATCATGCGGCTGGAAACTTGTTGATACCTGTACTACTATCATGCGGCTGGAAACCTGTTGATACCTGTACTACTATCATGCGGCTGGAAACTGGGCCTGTACTACTATCATGCGGCTGGAAACTTGTTTATACCTGTACTACTATCATGCGGCTGGAAACTTGTTGATACCTGAACTACTATCATGCGGCTGGAAACTTGTTGATACCTGTACTATTATCATGCGGCTGGAAACTTGTTGATACCTGAACTACTATCATGCGGCTGGAAACTTGTTGATACCTGTACTACTATCATGCGGCTGGAAACCTGTTGATACCTGTACTACTATCATGCGGCTGGAAACTGGGCCTGTACTACTATCATGCGGCTGGAAACTTGTTTATACCTGTACTACTATCATGCGGCTGGAAACCTGTTGATACTTGTACTACTATCATGCGGCTGGAAACTTGTTGATACCTGTACTATTATCATGCGGCTGGAAACTTGTTGATACCTGTACTACTATCATGCGGCTGGAAACTTGTTGATACCTGTAATACTATCATGCGGCTGGAAACTTGTTGATACCTGTACTACTATCATGCGGCTGGAAACTTGTTGATACCCGTACTACTATCGTGCGGCTGAAAACTTGTTGATACCTGTACTACTATCATGCGGCTGGAAACTTGTTGATACCTGTACTACTATCATGCGGCTGGAAACTTGTTGATACCTGTACTACTATCATGCGGCTGGAAACTTGTTGATACCTGTACTACTATCATGCGGCTGGAAACTTGTTGATACCTGTACTACTATCATGCGGCTGGAAACTTGTTGATACCTGAACTACTATCAGTCGGCTGGAAACTTGTTGATACCCGTACTACTATCGTGCGGCTGAAAACTTGTTGATACCTGTACTACTATCATGCGGCTGGAAACTTGTTGATACCTGTACTACTATCATGCGGCTGGAAACCTGTTGATACCTGTACTACTATCAGTCGGCTGGAAACTTGTTGATACCTGTACTATGGAAACTTGTTGATACCCGTACTATGGAAACTTGTTGATACCCGTACTATGGAAACTTGTTGATACCCGTACTATGGAAACTTGTTGATACCCGTACTATGGAAACTTGTTGATACCTGTACTATGGAAACTTGTTGATACCTATTTCTTTATCATGCGGCGGGAAACTGGTTGGTACCTGTACTACTATCATGCTGCGTGAAAATGGTTAATACCTGTACTATTACCATGCGGCTGGAACCTAGTTGATACCTGTACTACTATCATGCGGCTGGAACCTAGTTGATACCTGTACTACTATCATGCGGCTGGAACCTAGTTGATACCTGTACTACTATCATGCGGCTGGAACCTAGTTGATACCTGTACTACTATCATGCGGCTGGAAACTTGTTGATACCTGTACAAAAACCGTGCGGCGGGAAACTGGTTTATACCTGTACTACTATCATGCGGCTGGAAACTGAATGATACCTATACTAATATCATGCGTCGGGAATCTTCTTTTTACCTGTACTAGCATCATGCGGCTTGAAAGTGGTTGTTACCTGGAATACTATCATGCAGTGAGAAACGGTTGATACCTGTACTACTATCATGCGGTGAGAAACGGTTGATACCTGTACTACTATCATGCGGCAGGAAATTGGTTGATACCTGTACTACCATCATGTGGCATGTAAGTGATTTATAAATGTTCTACTATCATGCGGCAGGAAAATGGTTGATACCTGTTAGGACAACTATTATGCGGCGGGAAACTGGTTGACCAATGCACTACTATCATGTGGCGAGAAACTGACCGATGCCTGTCGCTGTTGGTGATCCCTGGACACACTGAGCCCCCAAAGGCAGAACACACCGAACTGTGTGAAGCTGATTGTTCTGACACTCTCTGAATACCGCGTTGGATTCCTCATCGGTGGGTCCCCTGGAAGTTGCAGAACAGTTTTACAGTAATTTTTTTTGTATAATAAAAGGTGCCTTCACTGTCAATAAAATTGAGAACCTCATGTCTTTTGCACTTTATATAGTTACTGCTCATAAGTTTCGCTCTAATTCTCTTTTTTTTCACGTCTGGCCTTGTCCTTTTTCTTCGTTTACCTTTCATTTATACCTGAATTTATATTTATAGATGCATAGATTTACCATTTACGTATTCGCTTTCAGTTTATTGCAGTTATTGAAATTGCACTACTCGAGTCGTTTCGATTTTTTCTCTGAGTTTCTTCTTCTCCTTACGAACCCGTAAAATTTTCCTGTAACAAACTGGATTTAACCTTTAATCCTTACGTATATAAATGTTGAAACACCTCAGAACGTTAAACATAAGTCAAGTCTTGAAGAAACCTTTATTAGTTGTAGAGTCTTACCAGCTTGATGCGTCACACAAACAGGTTGAACCAAATTTTACTGCCTAAACAGCACACCGTCAGGTTTCTGTAAATAATCTCAGCTGAGTTTCTCGGAATAGATCATATAGTTCACTTAGCAGCTGAAGTCTTTCTTAATTGTAATAACTGGAGAGAGCGTAATGATTTAATCTTTACGACGTGGCAGTGAATCTATGTATACAATATTTTGAAACTTTATTTCAGTCTAGAAACCTTATACTTTACAGCATTGAAAACGATAAGAAAGAAACGTTTTTAGATCGTAGGCTGTTCACCATACATACAAGATTGGGGTGTGATAGAAACACAATAATAAAAAAAACGTTTTTAGATCGTAGGCTGTTCACCATACATACAAGATTGGGGTGTGATAGAAACACAATAATAAAGAAACGTTTTTAGATCGTAGGCTGTTCACCATACATACAAGATTTGGGTGTGATAGAAACACAATAATAAAGAAACGTTTTTAGATCGTAGGCTGTTCACCATACACACAAGATTGGGGTGTGATAGAAACACAATAATAAACAAAACACACACAAGTCTTTGGATTTACTTTTCATTTACATTTTACTACAAAGTTAATAAAAAAGTAAGATTTACAATAAAAAGCAGCGAAAGTGACTGGTCATTTCTTGTTTCTTTTTTCTTTTCTTTTTTTTTTTGTAAAAAAGAATTTGGATGCCATGTTTATAAATCAGTTTTAGTGTCTCAAGCATGTAAACTAAAAGAACATACAAAAAGAATTTTGGTTTATCACATAACTGCGTGTGGGGCAGTAAACCTTAACAGGAAAATTATATAAATCTGACAAAAACAAAATCAATAAAAATGTAGAAAAGTCTTTTCAATAAAAAGCAAAAAAAAAATATTGTATAAAAAGCGGTAGCATACTATAAAAAAAGCGGGAAAAATAAATTTATATTGATTTTACAAAAATTGAAAAAGTCATGGTATAAAACACCTTGTAGCTTTTGAAACTCAACTTATTTGCAACTAATATAATAATGTCCGTAATTGAAAACTTAGCTTTTGTTTGTTTGTGCCACAACTAGAGTAAAAATGTATTGACTTACAAGAACTCTCTTAAAAACTAATTTGAAATATTACTCTTTTTATGGTTTCAATTTTGGGCACACGATAAAGACATGTTTGAGCGTGAAAACACTGAACCATCATTCAGCTTCTTTTCTTATCTCTCAGTTGCAGCAGGAAGTGTTTTACGTTGAAAAAAAAATTCTGTTTCTCCTTGTGCAGCTTAAATTTGAAAATCTTCTCTCCTTTTCAAGATTTAATTTTCAAATTTTTCATAATTTGAACTTCATTTCATAGAAAAACAAGTTTGGATCCCTAATAATTGAAACCAAGTGGATTCATAGATAAAAAATACCCACAAAAAATCAACGATACATACACTTAAATCAGTGGATATGTCAAATTAATCATGATCACTACCAAAGTTAAATATCTTTATTACTATGTTTTAACATACAAACTATGCGTTTCCAAAGACAAGGATAATTCACCTGATGGAAAACAGTATGATGTTTATACCAACAAAAGAAATTTTCAGGATTCTTGGTGTCTTAACCATTTTTAAGCTTTTGAAAGGATTATACAAAATGAAATTGATCAACACTGTATAGATTTCTGACAAAGGTTTAAAATTTCAACACCCCCAAAAAAATATAATATAAAAAAGTGTCACAAAGATTGTAATGGTAAAAAGAGTATGAAAACCCAACAGCTCAACAGAAAGAATTCTCAGTATATTTAGCATGAAAGATATTAAATTATAAATTTGTAACCTGCCCATCACAACCTCTGCAGCAAGCTTGTAAATTAAAAAAATGATTTAATTTTCATGAATATAATGAAATATTTGACTTTGCACTTTTTAATAAATTTGCTTTTGTGATGGTTCGACGATTTTCACACCCCATCAGCAGATACGGCCTGCAACCACTGCAGGACAAATTAACCTTACAAGAGTTAGCTAAAATTAATGTTTTGAATTATAGTTGAATAATATGAATTACAAAATAGTGAACTGTATTTATATAATTACACTTAAAAAAATTGTCTAATACAAATACCCAGAATCTTTCACATTCTGCCTAAGGGTAGTTTGGTTGTTCTGGTCCCCACTTTCGCAAGTTCTGACAAAATTTAAAAACTACTTTTCGAATAGGAAACAGCTGATGTAAGGCAATCTGTTCATTGCGAAATATTCTTTATTTTCGCATCAAACAAACTCTATAAGGATGGCGTTTTTATAATAGATGAATGATAGGCTTTTTGTTATAGAAGAGATACAGAAAATCTTAAGATTTTTTAGCTTTTTTTTTTTTTTTTTTTTTTAGCAATTTTGATATATATATATATATATATATATATATATATATAATTAAAAGCTATCGTTTAAACACACACACACACACACATATATATATATATATGTGTGTGTGTGTGTAAACGATAGCTTTTAATTAAGTTACAAACACCTTCTTTAATAAATGTACAGCATATTTTCTTTTTCATTTGTATTCTTGTTTTTTTCTTTAGTTTTTTTTAAGTTTGCCTTGATTAATAATTTAAACCTGCTCTATAATATCAAATAACAATATTCATCCTCTTGCTTTTAAACCTTCACATGATTTCATAAAACTTCAAAACCTTTTGAACCGCCAAACACAAAATGGAATATAGTTTAAACTTGGCACACTTACTTCAACTCATCTAACATTAGAAGAAGTTTAAAATGTTACACAGAAAAAAATTTGTGTACCAAGGTTGTATTGATGTAACAAACAGTGGTTATTGTATGAAACATTCTTAATAACAGAGGCTAAAACAATAATGTTTATAGTATAATATAAGCTGCATACAAATTAAGAATAAAACTGAATGTGTAATATTATTATCATGATAGCAATATCTCGTTTCTCTACAGTTTAATATGTTTCTTACAAGAATAAAGAAAAATCTAACCAATACTTAAGAATGACACTTCCATACAAAAAAGAAGTTCCTTCATGCTGACAATGTGTTTAATATCTGGAGCTCATACTCAAAGATAAAAGACAAAAGCTTACACTTTATCCGCATTGCAACTTTTTTTTTATATAATGCTGCAATTTATACCGCGTGTAGTGTCAGCCAGATATGGAAGGTAACCAGCCTCAGAAATGCCAGGACTGATGTATGCATCATGGGGCAAATCTCACATATTGCCGTACTCGTTCTGACCTTCATGGACCAGCTTGAGCACCTGGTACAGACACTTGTACTCATCCTGCAGCACACGGAATAAACAGCAACCACAAGATGGATTTAGTTCTTAACAATGCGAACATGAAGTTTAGATAAAATTAAGCTCGGGCAACTATTATGGAAAGAAAAAAAATAGAATGTGCTCAAGATAAAAAAAGCTGAAAGAATGTTTCTTTCTGGATTGTCTCCATCTTCATTCGTTAGTGTGAGATCTCAACTATCTTTGATTAGGATAGTGTTTAATAATTATTACATTCGTGACTGGATGAAAGCACGACACAAAAATTCAGTATTGTTTATTGTTTGGAGGCAATGATGGTTATTAACTTTAAAAAAAAAGAATTTTTTTAAAGAAGAAACTCACTAAAGAAAATAATAGTGGAGTGCCATACATAGTCGGATAAAATACCAGATATGGACTTACTCAGCGATATAATCAGGTGAAAAACTCGATCAAAACGGAAAATCAGATAACTTTGTACTTTCTAAATCCATTTTACGTTCCTTTCAAGTGCTTATTAATGGCTATGAATTCGAGCAAAAATTTCCCGTAAGACATAGTGCCTTACCGGAATTCATATTTGTGCATTCATCTACACGATCATCAATGTTCAATGTTTACCTATATTTATAAATATCTTTGCATCTTATAAATTTAGCTCAATGATGTTTTCAAATATGATTATAAGTTAACATGTGCAAGCTTCTCTCTACTCCCTATCCTTATATCTATAAGTGTGTTAGAGCAAAGGTGGGTCGGTGTCTTCAGCTGATTAACCTGCAGCATGATGCACTGAAAGCCCCTTTCTGACCGCACTCACCACGGTAGGAATAACCTGTGGTCTGATAGCCTTGATACTCCCAACAACCAGAGGGACTGTCAGACACTGGTCAGCTTCCAGCCTGTCCAGGAGAATAGACTGGACACACATCAAGCCGCAATGGTCAGCACCATTACTGGATTACAGGAGAAGATCATATTAAGATTGTGTCAGACTTCTAGTATATTTCAAAGATTTCAACCCCAAAAAAGACTTAGATCTAACGACTAATAAAAATTGAGATTCGTCTATTTAAAAAAAAATAGAAATCGCTAACTATGGAAATTTTCTTCCTACATACATAATAGAAATTAGTGGGTGAGAGAGAGAGGGAGAGAGAGAGAGAGAGAGAGAGAGAGAGAGAGAGAGAGAGAGAGAGAGAGAGAGAGAGAGAGAGAGAGAGAGAGAGAGAGAGAGAGAGAGATCCAAAAAGAAATGCACGTCTGTAAGTTATATTCCTTTCAATTTATGTGAGAATTTGGATATTTATAAAATCGTACAATTGCCATCCCCTTTTACATTACCACTTTGCATCACCCTTTACAACTCGCCTTCTCACGTGTGATTCTTCAACCCGCGAGTGAGGTATAAAACACAACAAAGAAAAAAAAACAAAAACAAAAAATTCCCCTATGTCGAAATTTTTATTTCTCTATAGATACAAACAAACACTAATATCTAATACCAAACACGCGCTCCAGCTTTATCTAACCCTCATATCAACCAAGTCACGCCCTATGTCATCACCATCCCTAGCCATTGCACTGAACCTTGAAGCATTGTGCGCACTGCCCCTTCCCTAACCAATCATTTGTCCCGTCTGAGTCCAGCTCTCCAAATGTTTTGTTTAACTTGTTAAAGTCAATTTCATTTACACACAATCTGATGAAGCCACATTGAAGGCGAAACGTTCACATGTTGAATCTATACTTGTGTTTTTCTTTTTTTAGTCCCGTATTTATAAAGATGTGTGAATGTCTCTTTTTAGATCCAGAGAGAGAGAGAGAGAGAGAGAGAGAGAGAGAGAGAGAGAGAGAGAGAGAGAGAGAGAGAGAGAGAGAGAGAGAGAGAGAGAGAGAGAGATAAAACCGCAGAGGGAATAAGACTTACACGGCAAGTGATTCTTTATTTGTAACCAGTGTCTGTTTTGCAGGTTTTTTCTTCACTCTTTAATATCTTTTTAGAATCTATATTCTTTCTCTGCACTATTCTGTTCAGGAACATAAACCCTTTTCCAGCAATTATTTTTTAAACTTTTTTTTTATCACTTTGTAGTGAGCTTCTTGTGGTATCTGAATAATGTGTCTTTCACGAGTATTGTAAATCTCAAAAGTGTAGATACGTGGTTTTTTATGCATGATTTTAATAGAAATCCTATTTTTTTTTTGTTCAGGGAATACAAAAAGTATTAAACTGACATCACATCTGGTCAAAAATAAATACACGATGTTATAGAAAAATCTTCTTCATATTTCGCTGATGCCCTCTTTGACAATGTAATCGGCAAACTTGTGACGAATATCACTCTGTAAAATCAATAAAGACTTTTTTTATGTACAGAAGATCCGAATCTCTTAACGTCACTTACATCTCTTTAAAAAAATGAAATGGATGGACAAAGTTGCGCTGGGAAAAAAATAGAGAGACACAAACATTGAACAAGCCAGTCTTATTCATATGAAATAGTCTGAATATCTTCTCCAGGAGGCCTGGGCTTTGTCATCAACAGCTTTCACAATTTTTTACACTGGAAAGGGGTCAGCAATTTCATTGTAGTATCGGCCTGATTTGCTTCTTATGGGTACCTGGTGTCTCTAAACTTTGCTTTCTAGGTCTAAATTTGTTTTTATTTGAGAAATACATATTTGTGACATTTCCAATAAGCCTAATGAGCAAATGTTACAATAGTAGAAAAATAGTCACTGCCATATTTTGTCAATTATACGTTGGCGATACAAAAGTCAAGAGTGGCAATATTTCTATCTGGTTGTGAAAGCTTTTAGAAACTAGAAAATATTAATTACAAATTAAAATTTGCTAAAAGAACTGAGTCAAGAGAGAGAAGAAAAGAGACAAGTAGACAGACAGGCAGATAGACTTACCGAGACATGTAGACTACACGCGACTTGCCACTTGGTCTACAACTTTTGATCTTCTCCTGAAGTTCAAAGATACACTTTGGATCTAAATGTGAATTCTTGCACACAAGCAAGGTCAAATTCTTTACCTTTGGTGCACCCTGTATTGATTTACACCAGAGAATCGAGTAGAGAAATGATGCATTAGAAACTTCGGAGGAAAACCGTTTTTACCTGGTACTTATCGAATCAAGAATCTATTACATTGCAGCACACAAAAGTATTTTATTACACCACACTGACTTGACTACTATTATTTGAAGTTATGTGGTCCATCATCAGCGAGACGAGCAAGACAAGAAGTTGTTTGGCCCTAAGAAAAACTGGCACTTTAAACATAATGTATGGAGTTCTCAAAATAGTGTCGCTAAATTCTAATGTATCAAATCAGCATGTTCTACAGGTAAGAGATAAGAGAGATAAAAACTGGAGGTTCTGCTTAGCTGTGGATAATGTCACAACAGCATGTGTCACAGGGTCTACAATAAGAGAGATAAAAACTGAGGTTCTGCTTAGCTGTGGATAATGTCACAACAGCATATGTCACAGGGTCTACAATAAGAGAGATAAAAACTGGAGGTTCTGTTTAGCTGTGGATAAATGTCAAATCAGCATGTTCTACAGGGTCTACAATAAGAGAGATAAAAACTGGACGTTCTGTTTAGCTGTGGATAATGTCACAACAGCATGTGTCACAGGGTCTACAATAAGAGAGATAAAAACTGGAGGTTCTGCTTAGCTGTGGATAATGTTACAACAGCATGTGTCACAGGATCTACAATAAGAGAGATAAAAACTGGACGTTCTGTTTAGCTGTGGATAATGTCACAACAGCATGTGTCACAGGGTCTACAATAAGAGAGATAAAAACTGGACGTTCTGTTTAGCTGTGGATAATGTCACAACAGCATGTGTCACAGGATCTACAATAAGAGAGATAAAAACTGGAGGTTCTGCTTAGCTGTGGATAATGTCACAACAGCATGTGTCACAGGGTCTACAATAAGAGAGATAAAAACTGAGGTTCTGCTTAGCTGTGGATAATGTCACAACAGCATATGTCACAGGGTCTACAATAAGAGAGATAAAAACTGGAGGTTCTGCTTAGCTGTGGATAATGTTACAACGGCATGTGTCACAGGATCTACAATAAGAGAGATAAAAACTGGACGTTCTGTTTAGCTGTGGATAATGTTACAACAGCATGTGTCACAGGGTCTACAATAAGAGAGATAAAAACTGAAGTTTCTGCTATCTTCTTCAGCAAGTTTCTATTTTCAGGCATCTTTTCAGGTCTATTTTTTACAGCTGATGTTTGTCTTAGCCATCGGTTTTAATAAGTTTTACGTTTTCATCCAGGTAAGCTTCTATGCCAGGTTTGAAGTAATTATTTCATATGAATATATAATTATGGTACTGAGTTGAGGCGGTCATATCATAATCAGTTGTCACGTGCCACATACCGAGTGGTCCATGCCAGGAACAAGCTTCTGGTGAACTATGAGAGTGAACTTGTTGAAAAGCTTGCTCTCTGATGGCAGCCTCGCCTCTACCAGGAAACGATCATTTTCAAACGGTTCGGTTTCACTTTTAGGGAGAAACTCTCCTATGGTCTGAGAATATAAAGGATAAACAGATGGTTCAAACTCAGTTTGAAGTTTTATGAATTTTTTGCACCTTTAGACGGCCAGAGTGAATAAAGAGGATCAAGAATAGTGGAATCTAACAGACGCGGATAAAAGAGGCAACTAAATAATTTGCTTTTCTCATATCTAAGCTTTTTTATTTCAATTTCAGTCTTGGAGAAGGTAAAAAATTTCTTAATGTCATTGAAAAGGTCTGGAATATCATACCCAAATGAAGTATATTGGAACAAACAAAAAAACCCAATGGAAGGTGTTGTCCTATGGAAAATACCAAAATCCTTTATTCTTTCAGGTTGAGGCCAAAGTTTGGTATTTTTTGTGTAAAGATGAGAAGAAGTCTGAAATGTTTTCCCCCCAAAAAGTTGATTATAATTTTAAAATATTTATTATTTTTGTGCATTGCAATAATAAAGTGAAGGTTTATTCTGTAACAGTGTTACCCATACATGCCTTGCATTTAAAAAAGCCTTAAATCACTTGGAATAACGAGAAAGAAGTATTCTTATCATATTTTGTCTAAAACTAGGCGCACTGCATTTTGAATAAGGATAAGATCTGGGCCGTTTGTAAATTCAAATTTTCTATGGTTCAAGCAGGTGGTAATTTTTGGGCATCTTTGGAGTTACAGGACTATTTTTCTATCTCAAATACTCCAACCTCGTCAGAGTTTCCAGAGTCCACATCGAAGGCGACCACTAGGCCGACATTGAACTGGGTCACCAGTCTCCAGAAGTCTGTAACTGTAGAGGGCAGGGGTAGCTGGGTCAGGATGTCATGGTTGCTTTGGGTCAGACTCTGAGGAAGAGCGAAACAAAGAGAAGCAAAGACTTCACAATGCCGTCCATACAGACCAACGATTGGTAAGTCTCCTACTGGACCCAGTAGACAAAAGTTGAGGAAAAAAAGCTATTTGGAAGACTGTCTTTTGCTTTTCTGCGTCACGGGAAATCTCCTTTATGACACCCTACCTTAACCTCTCAAAAGGCTTTCAATATTGGAATAATGAAACATGATTTGGTAAATAACAAGATAAATAAATTATATAAAGCTGTGCTAGTTACATGCGCGTGTATATCTAATGTATTACAATGATCAAGTATAAACTAGTACGTGAATTAAGAACTTCGCGTCATTTCCAAAACAAAACATAAACATGATTCATTTTTTAAACTTTCCAAGACGTACTCACATGCAATGCTTGTAAAACAAAAGAATCAGCAAGGACCGATTTGTACACTCGGATGGAATAAAAATAACAAAAGGGAAAAGATGTTCAATAAATGTTCCGTGAAAAACAAAAAAAAAGTACTTTAATCATTACTTGAGGATAAGTTATCCATCACCATGGGAACAGAAATCAACATTCCAATTGTTTTAGCTGTCATTAAGCCACCATACCCAAAATGTTCGGAATTTACAAGACCAGAAACTCCTGACTTACCGGCACGAACACGGCGTTGATGTAGGTGTCTTCGTTGTGGGCCTCAGCTATGAGTACAGGTCTGAATGCTTCGTCTGGTGTAGAGATACAATAATAGTCAAGCATGTGATAAAGATCTAGGGTACGACACTTTCTACAAAAGATCTTTTGATCCACTGAGGATGATCTACCCATAGGCTGGATTTATTTGCAAAATCATGTTAAGCATCTTTGAGAAACCCTAAACAAGAGCATTTGAAACGGCCAATTTTTTTAAGTAATCGAAACAGTCTTAAATAAGACGACTTTTTCTTTTATTGCAAGTTGGCACGGATGATTCTTTAGCAGTGAAACAAAAACTTGGGCACTATGAGGTGGATGCGTATATATGCATATATAAGAGACAGTTTTCAGATATGAAGAGGCAGCATAAAGTATTCAAAGCCTCAAAAAGAAATCTATAGCCCTCTAATGTCTGAAACTTTCCCACAAAAACCACAAGTTCAAAACATCATCTCTCTTCAGTTTTATTGGTGATTCTATTTGTCCACTTGTTCAGTTTTGTTTGATGCGTACGTGAGATAATATGGGCCAGCTGAGAATTATGGGAAGAGAATAGTTTAAGAATGGCCGCTTACGTTCTATAATCCCACTTAATATGAAATAGCCACTGATGAAAAAGAAAAGAAAGTACAATGAATGGGAAACACCACGCGGAATCTCAAAAGAGATGGAGCTTTGTAGGAAATTTTTAAAAGATGTCTCAAATAAAGGTTATGAAAATAGTTAAAGGTAGATCAAATATTTGTGGATCCAGAATGAAATTAAATCATTCAGAATTAGAGCCTGAGAGTATATATAATGACTAGTAAATAGTTGGATGATTTTGATGCGTCATTCTCCACAGAAGCCTTCTCATTCCATTGTCCTTAATGAAGCTTTAGAATATCTTCTCTCTGTGGTACAGAGGTTGTCGCCCATTACCCAATGTTTTCTCATTCCATTGTCCTTAATGAAGCTTTAGAATATCTTCTCTCTGTGTTACAGAGGTTGTCGCCCATTACCCAATGTTTTCTCATTCCATTGTCCTTAATGAAGCTTTAGAATATCTTCTCTCTGTGTTACAGAGGTTGTCGCCCATTACCCAATGTTTTCTCATTCCATTGTCCTTAATGAAGCTTTAGAATATCTTCTCTCTGTGTTACAGAGGTTGTCGCCCATTACCCAATGTTTTCTCATTCCATTGTCCTTAATGAAGCTTTAGAATAGCTTCTCTCTGTGGTGCAGAGGTTGTCGCCCATTACCCAATGTTTTCTCATTCCATTGTCCTTAATGAAGCTTTAGAATATCTTTTCTCTGTGTTACACAGGTTGTCGCCCATTACCCAATGCTATTCCAATTCATATATGATTTAAGAATATATTATTTGAGGCCATGTGAGTGAACTTTTTCTGCAAAGAGTCCTTATAAGTTGGCTGAACAAATCCGTACGATCTCTTTGCTTCAAATCTTTGATTCGCTTGGTCCCGTCCAGATTTTACCAAGATTGCTAAGATTTTAAAGCTAAAACTGGTTTCCTGAATAGGTTAAGAAAGAACAGGTGTCTAGTTCAACTAAGGCCCAAAACTCTTTGATAAGCTGTCCCCAGGTCTTCAAAATACTGCAACAATTTTTTTATTACAGAAGACTGGCGAGAACGAACCAGTAGATTAGTTTAGCTGACTACAACGTTGACCACTGCCTACAGGCAGATATTTATTACTAAACACATGAAAAAAGTCAATATCAGCGAAATGTCTTCCTCAAAGACTCAGCATTCCTAAAAACAAGTGAGAGCTTCAGATCTACAACCCCGACCGTCATGGCTTGGCAGCCACGTCTAGGCCACCAGAGAACCGTACATTTTTGTTTAATCACGATTTGAGCTGCCATTCAAAAAGTTTCAACTTGATTGGAACGAATTTTATCAAATATAAATCGTATCAAATTAAGGGTTGTGATATTTAAAGTGATTGAAGTGATAGGTAACCCAACAATAATTATAATTTATAAACCTATAGGAAACCACTTGTAACAACCACCCGTGCCACTCACTGGCCAGGATGTTGCTGAGTCTGTTCTTGCTCTTGTTACCGGCACTGCCAGTGTTGTTGTACACACTCTCCTCTGGCTCTTCCCGAGACTCTTTAGCTTGTTGGATTGTGGCAGCACACACTGCCACCACAGCCTGGGTGAGAGGAGCATGGGAAGGGGGTTTAAAGGGGGGGGGGGGGGGGGGTTTAGAGCCAAATTAATATAAGTAGGTGAGACCCAGTACGACTAGAAGAGAATGCAGCATGATTATATTACAATAAGGAAGAAAAAGAGTAAGATAAATAGTGGGACGTTAGAGGATGGAGACAAATCTATCCAGCAAGAGAGATGCAAAAAGTAATACCTGTGGAAATACCCTTGCATGCCTAGAGAGTGAGTGAGAGAGAGAGAAATGGATAGAAAGAGAAAGAGAGAAAAGAGAGAGAGAGAGAGAGAGAGAGAGAGAGAGAGAGAGAGAGAGAGAGAGAGAGAGAGAGAGAGAGAGAGAGAGAGAGAGAGAGAGAAAGAGAGAGAGAGAGAGAGAGAGAGAGAGAGAGAGAGAGAGAGAGAGAGAGAGAGAGAGAGAGAGAGAGAGAGAGAGAGGGGAACTCTGATTTTACATTGTGTAATTCCTCTAGCATCACTCAGAGTGTTTCGAGTGAGCACTGACTGAGCAGGATGTGTCATAAAGATGACAAAATGAAACTGATTATTTGGCTGGAAGTTTTCTTACCAAACACATTTCATTCTGTTATTGAACCACTGGCTTAGCTCTTTTAAGGGGGTAAAACTTGCATTCCCCTCTCTCCCCCCCATTGCAGAAAAAAGGAAGATAAACACTAATAAAAGAGGCGGGAGTTCCCACCTCAAATTCTTGACCGAAGGAGCGACCATTCTCACTCTCTAGAGCTGACAGTCTTTCATACATGTCCTTGACCTGAATGGTGCTGCCCGCAAGGGTGTGACCCACCAGTGCCGCCTTGTGTAGGAACATGTACTGTGCCTTAGATAGACAGAATGTTGGAAAACAAGTTAATTTTAACATGAAGCACCATTTTATGCAACTTACAGAGTAAATCATTAAAGCTGCAAAGTTTAAGCGAGCATCTTTTTTACAAGTTAAACCACCTTGATAAATAATGTTATTTTCTCTTCAAACACCTCATGAGTTTTCCAAGAAAAAGATAAACTGTTTGGATACTTACCGCTGTTTGAATGGTGTGCATTCTGTCTTGTCTGAGTTTCCACAACGTATCCAGGAAGTTCATTTTACCTGTGTCTTCCGCTTCCTGTAACAGGTTACACAGAGCTATGAACGTGCCAGTCCGCCCGACGCCGGCGCTAGAAGAAAACGGTATGGTTAGAATATTGGACTGAATATCTAAAGGGTTTTCAACGGTTTACATTCTTGTCAGAATTTAGCGGAAACGAGACGATCTTTTCGTTAAAACATGTTTTAGGGACATTTATGAAAACTGAGTGAATGTTATAACCTGTATGAGTAAGTTTAACAGATGAATATAGGCTTGGTCATTAGGGCTATTATGAACGTGTGGCTGTAGTGGGTAACAAGTGAGATCCAGGAGGGTCTCCAGGCCTTGAGGGACAGGAATGGCACCCGTATGTGTAGGATGAGTAACATCTGAAAAACAGCCATGAACATTGGGCACCACTGATCACGTTTGTGAGGTTACTTTTCTGTCAGTTCTAGGTAGGTGCTTTATGCATTCCTAATAAAACATTGATCTCATCTGAATATAGATCTGAGGATTAACTATTACTTAAAGTTTTAAAACTAGATCTACACTAGATATGATCTAAAGTGTAGATAGAGATATGGCCTGAGTACAATATAACCTAAACTTGAATGTACTTTTAGGTACAGTCTAGATTCTGTATGTAAAAATAAAAGTTTAATCTAGTTTAGCTAAGCAGATAGATACACATATATAAGCACAAGGAAATGCTTTACGGTGGATCTATCAGTACCAATTCTGTACACAACAAAATCGAAGCATGAATCAAATAAATTCTACATTACTGAAGCTAAGTACTAAACTTAAACAACAAAAAGCAGAATAAAATCCCACTCAAGTAAAAATTGGTTTCAATTAAATAAAATACCATACAAAATAGAAAAAAAAATGAGAAAATTCTTCTACATTGTTAGATTTATTACACTTATTCTGGTATTGTAATCATTCTCTGGTAGAAATATACTTGAACCCTGGAACTCACCTGCAGTGTACCAGGACAGGAACAGGTTCTGGGACAGCTATCACTCTCTGTTGAAAATCTACCAGACCCTAGAGACTCACCAGTCCTGTTGTGTACCAGGACAGGAACAGGTTCTGGGGCAGCTATCACTCTCTGGTGAAAATCTACCAGACCCTAGAGACTCACCAGTCCTGTTGTGTACCAGGACAGGAACAGCTTCTGGGGCAGCTATCACTCTCTGGTGAAAATCTACCAGAACAGAAAGACTTACCTGCAGTGTACCAAGACAGGACCAGATCCGGGGACAGCCATCACTCTCTGGTGAAAATCTACCAGAACATAAAGACTTACCTGCAGTGTAC
>JAWDGP010005518.1:105000-117500 GCA_033675545.1 Elysia crispata | reverse complement strand
TAACAAATAAGATGACTTAGAAATCAATTGACGTAAAGGTAACAATACTGAATGTGGAAATGAAATGAATTGAAGCAACAGTCCACCCTTTTTTCCCGTCTACCTTGTGAGGCGATGAAACTCTCTCCAGTCTTGTAACCCTGGGGACGTAGATAGACATATATATTAATGAGCATCATGAGTGGGTATATTTCAGTATACCATTCTCATCTCCTAGAATCAAGTACGCACTAGCTGTGCATATGACTTGGGAGTCGACAAGGGAGCTGTTTTACGGGGACGGGAAAAAGGAAGGAGGTGGGTTCAAGAAGTCGATGATATGAGTAGGAAGGAATCGTGGTAGAGTATAAAAATTTTCTCAGACTTTAAAATTATTTCTTTGAACCGCAAGACGCAAATTTTATGGAAAATCCGATTTAATTAGGCACTACTTAGTGCGTTTACAAAAATTAGTGTAACAAAACCGTTTGCTGTTATTTGCTAAAGCAGCGCCATTGAGCCGGCTGAATATCGCTCGGTTATCAAGGTTTCACTTGCAAGAAAAAAAAAATACCATTCTGATAAATCATTTTCAGGAAAAGTTCAAAGATGTAACACTGTGACCCACTGGGTAGAAAACTTCCAATTTGTATTATGTCGGTGATGTATGAAGATCATGAAATTGTAACAGAAGATAATGTTTCCAAACTGCTTCTACAATGTAGATACAGAACTGTCGAACAGCTCTCAATTGAAACCGGAATCGGTGCTGGGTCAATTGAACTGATTCTCCAAGACTGTCTCAACATGAAAAAGGTTTCTGCGCCGTGCGAAACTCGCTTATTGACCAGGGAGCAATAGAAGAGGAGGATTTAGTTCTGCAAATCTCTCCTTCGAATGGAGTCTAGTGACACATTAAAAACATGCTGACTATTGATGAAAAAAAAATATAGATATATCAATTTGATTTAGAACAAAAAAATTGTCTTCCTTACAATTGAAAATCCTTTCTTTTCCTCTCCTTCACTAAAAAGACAACGGTGGTACTATCAGAAAGAGATATCGTTTTGTCGGGGTTCTGGGATTGTAAAGATATAATTTTGACTGACTACCTGGAAAATTGACAAGCAGTCGCAGATGACGACAACTCGGGTTTGTTTATAAAATTGTGGTCCGTAGTGATGAAAAAAAGCGTGGAAAAAATGGGGTTCGCCTCTGCGTGAGAACGCCACAACCTGCAGTTCAGACTGCGGAACGAAGCGGTTTTCAAATCCTGCAACAAACAGCTTGTTCACCAGACTTAGCACCCTGTTGATTTTTTATGATCCCTTATCTCAAAGGATCACCCAAAGGGCACCGTTTCCATGACAATGAGGATGCCACTGAAGCTTTTAAAGACTGGTTAGGGGCCCATTCTGGGTTGTTTTATTCTATGAACTTTTAAAGGTTAAACAAAATCGTCGTCATAAATGTAGATATCTGCATGACTAAGAAGAGAAGTTTGAGTATGTGTGCCAACAAAGCTTTATCTTCATCTCTCCCTTTCTAGACCAAAGATTTCTTGAACCCCTCTCATAGTTACTAGAGTGAGTTTATGTAGGTTTTACTAATTATTACTGAGATGTACATCAAGTAATTTTCAGGCCTAGTGCGGTAATCTTGATGTTAACATCATAGGGTTATTCATGTGTATGATACCTTCTATAGTAACTATGCTATATTTATTTTTTGGTCTATTTGTTATTATCATTTTTATTTTATAAACTATTCATACATGTAGTGATGACATTATTAAGCTTCAGCTTATGTTGTTATTATTAATATCAAGACCGCTTTGTTTTCCAACGGTCTTTTCTCGTCTAATACTGCAGCTTTACGAATATAATAATTACAACTTTCCTGTCTGGAATCTATAGAATTTTACAATGTAATTTTTCATGACTTCTATGTTACCTTATATCTTTCTCTTGGATCAAAAAATAAGTATTTTGTGTTATGCTTTTTGTACTTTTGTAGCACTCTGAAGAACTAATGTCGTTTTGTTGTTATTCTTCAACACGGTTGGGTAGACTCAAGAAAATTATAAGGTTTGTAAATCTCCACGGTGTTTGGCTTTTATTTCATTGCAGAAAAAGCTACTGAGATCTGTTTAAGATTAAAGAAAGTAACTACCAATGTTAGAAGGGCTGATCGGATATTTCAGTACGGAGTTTCATAGAGGACAGAAAGCATTAGCAAGAGGTGCAACACATTTTGGAGCTTTGGCCAGCAAATGTCATCACGAATAATAATTTTCTGTATGTTCCTCATCACTAGTACATTTAAATCACCATATTCATCATCATCATTGTCATCATCATCATCATCATCATCATCATCATCATCATTTTGAGCAATTTCTTAAAACCATCCCTACAGCTCAAGATAAAGAATTGTAATAGAGGTTGGAGTATTATCTTCTTCTTGCTAGCAAAGCTCGAGGATCTAAACGTTCAATCTGTTATAATTACATAGCGGCACTCACTCCCCTCCCACCCTTTGTGTTATGTTATGATTACATAGCGGCACTCACTCCCCTCCCACCCTTTGTGTTATGTTATAATTACATAGCGGCACTCACTCCCCTCCCACCCTTTGTGTTATGTTATGATTACATAGCGGCACTCACTCCCCTCCCACCCTTTGTGTTATGTTATGATTACATAGCGGCACTCACTACCCTCCCACCCTTTGTGTTATGTTATAATTACATAGCGGCACTCACTCCCTCCCACCCTTTGTGTTATGTTATGATTACATAGCGGCACTCACTCCCCCTCCCACCCTTTGTGTTATGTTATGATTACATAGCGGCACTCACTCCCCTCCCACCCTTTGTGTTATGTTATGATTACATAGCGGCACTCACTCCCCTCCCACCCTTTGTGTTATGTTATGATTACATAGCGGCACTAACTACCCTCCCAACCGTTGGTTTATGTTATTATTACATAGCCGCACTCCTCCCTCCCACCCTTTGTGTTATGTTATAATTACATAGCGGCACTCACTCCCCTCCCACCCTTTGTGTTATGTTATGATTACATAGCGGCACTCACTCCCCTCCCACCCTTTGTGTTATGTTATGATTACATAGCGGCACTCACTCCCCTCCCACCCTTTTTTCTCTCTTTTTCCCCTCTCCCTCTCCCGCTCACCTTGACAAAGGAAGCGTTGATGTAGTCTGAGTGACCCTTGCTGTGGTCAGCTTGGAGCAGAACCCGTGATGAGTCATCTGGACAATAAGGGGAGGCGGGGGTGGTTTCACAAAAAAAGATCGCTCAATGTTCCAAGTATACTAAAATATATATTACTTTAATATTTTCGTTACTTTTAAACTTCTTCTTCTTCTTCTTCTTCTTCTTCTTCTTCTTCTTCTTCTTCTTCTTCTTCTTCTTCTTCTTCTTCTTCTTCTTCTTCGTGAAATTCCGGTTGCTAGAAGGAACCCCTTTTGTCATTCACCGCATCTTAAAACAAAAACTGAAAAGTAAAGAAATTAATTTGGATTGCTCAGTCATCCTCACATTCACTGCAATTCTCTCTCTCTCTCTCCCTCTCTCTCTCTCTCTCTCTCTCTCTCTCTCTCTCTCTCTCTCTCTCTCTCTCTCTCTCTCTGTGTGTCTCTATCTCCCTCTCTCTCTCCGTCTCTGTATATATATATATATATATGTAGTTTCAAGATAAGTTGGAATAACTGACAAGGGTGCTCAACTTTGGGAGCTTTTTATAGATACACCAGTGTCGTATGAATAGAATTTAAGGTAACATCTTCTATATCTATATCTATATCTATCCCTCTCTCTCTCTCTCTCTCTCTCTATATATATATATATATATATATATATATATATATTTGACTCTCTCGATCAATATCTATCTATTCCTGTAATCGATACTTGCTTTTAATTCAATATTTCTTATTGAAGGAAACGAAGACATCGATATGATAGTCTTACAAACACGCGTTAACAGTCATGGGCTAAACTTAAACATATTGTAAAAAGGTGAAAGTACAAAACCATGCCACATTGATTGGGGAAAATGCTGATGTACAGAAGAGCGAGCGAGATAGAGAGAGAGAGAGAGAGAGAGAGAGACAGAGACAGAGAGAGAGAGAGAGAGAGAGAGAGAGAGAGAGAGAGAGAGAGAGAGAGAGGGAGAGAGAGAGAGAGAAAGAGAGAGAGAGAGAGAGAGAGAGAGAGAGAGAGAGAGAGAGAGAGAGAGAGAGAGAGAGAGAGAGAGAGAGAGAGAGAGAGAGAGAGAGAGAGAGAGAGAGAGAGAGAGAGAGAAACTGAAGGAGTCTGAGAAAAAAAGGAGTCTGTGAGAAAAAAAACAGTGAGGGAGACGATAAATCAAACAATCATAAAGATGGACAGATGTAGACAGGCAAGAAGACCAAACCTACAAGGAATGATATTCTTGTATCTATTCTTCTTGATGTTTTTTTCAGCAAGTCCGGCAGTCTGAGGCGAATTGTTGGCCATTGGTATGGACTGCATGATGTAAAAAGAGATAGAAAATCATTGATAGAGATAATGAGGTCTAAGGGAATACACAAATGTTTTGCTCACAATTCTGAGGTGATTAACGTTTAATTGTAGAATTTTAAAATTTATTGTTCATTTTTTTGCCTTTTTCAATAATTCATCCGAACAGAGAAAGCTGTCTTTAAAATAATATCACGTGATCTTAAAATCCTATGCCGAGTATAAATAGAAATGTCATTTCTAGGACCACCAGGATGTGTATTACTAGACATGTCAAATTACTAGGACCACCATGGTGTGTATTACTAGACATGTCAAATTGCTAGGAACACCATGGTGTGTATTATAAGACATGTTAAACTACCAGGAACACCATAGTGTGAATTACTAGACAGGTCAAATTACTAGAAACATCATGTTGTGTAAAGCCATTATTAGGCGAGTCCATACCGAGAACTCATCCTTGAAGTGTGAATCTGCACTGGGTTGTAGGATGGTCGCCTTGAGGGTCTCCATTGATAAAGCTGTGTTTCCGGTGAGGATAATAGAGTAAATGTTACCTGTCTCATCATCAGTCACAAAGCCTGAAATATAGCAACGTAAGATCTAAAAATTTATTTTTAATTTTTCATATTGATAGTTTTATCAATGTTATTATAACGTTTTAAAAATCCTTTTAACGGTATTTTTGTAAAAGTCATAGGCAAACTTGCGAGATAGACACAGTAAAACAGTCAATTCGTATGCAAAAAAAAAAGGAAATCATCACAGGAGCGGAGTAAGTATTCAGTCAGTTAAAACTGGGGTAGTGGAAGTTTGAATCGGTCAGTTGTGGAGTACAGCTAGCCGGATCAATTCACAAAAATTTCATAGCCAAGACTATAGTTTGGGGCAAATGTACCTGCACGCTATGCATGTTTCAGTATACCTGCACGCTATGCATGTTTTAGTATACCTGCACGCTATGCATGTTTCAGTATACCTGCACGCTATGCATGTTTTAGTATACCTGTACGCTATGCATGTTTTAGTTTACCTGTACGCTATGCATGTTTTAGTATACCTGTACGCCATGCAAAATTTTAGTATACCTGTACGCTATGCATGTTTCAGTATACCCGTAACTCGCAATGTTACTGCGATACTAGGCGCTTCACGGACGTAACGGGAGATACATTGAATGGATCTTGTTAGCCTAGCCGCCTTTATTTTGTAAAAAAAAAACAATTACAGAACTATAGACTTCTATTGCGTTATGGTAAAATAACCAATTTCTGGTAAATGAAGTAGATTTTCAATCAATAGCTGGAATTTTAGTTTGCAGGGCTGCTCTTCATATTCAAAGATTTATCCCCTTTTGAAAAATAACACAACCAAAGTAACTTAAGTTAGCACAAAAATGGAATTACCCAATTTTCTAAAAGAAATACTGTCTAAAAAGTATCTTTTATTCAATAATAAAAAAACAACCTCGTGCGGCTTACATTTTTAACTATTTTAGGTCAAAAAGGTAAGACATTCTACACTGTGTGCTAATTTCTCAACGCGAGAAAACAAAATGTAAAGTGATTAAGAAAAACATAAAAGAGAAAACTCAGGATTATTCATGCTACATTTGTGCAAGCAGAATCTAGGGAAAGGAACAACCTTAAGGATTTTGAAACACATGATGTTCTCGAAGTAATGAACTCTGATCTAATGAAAAACAGCAGTGACTTACCAGCGTTGGACTTGGGTGTCAGAGATTGAGGTGAGATTAAGTCTTTGGCGTGCTGGTCACTGCTGCCGTTTTGGTGAAACCCTGCTCCAAAATTTGCGTATTCTGATCCCTGTGCTTCCCCATCCTCTGCTAACTGCTTTTCGTCCGCTTTGTGTGTGCGGCGTCTAAGATTTCAACCACGAGGATAGAACATATCGATTAGGTCTGCTTTGCAAATGCAACCTAGAATATCAAATATTAGGATACAATATGCTTATTAGTTCAGCTCTCAAATGCAACCTAGAATATCAAATATTGGGATACAATATGCTTATGAGTTCAGCTCTCAAATAAAACCTAAAATATCAAATATAAGAATAGAAAATACCGAATAATTCAGGTTGTTTATAAAATCTAGAAAACCAAATATCAGGATGCAATTTACCAAATAGTCCAAATTTTCCAATACAGTCTAAAACATCATTTATTAGGATAGAATATGCCGAATAGTTCTGTTTTACAAATGCAACCCACAATATCAAATATTAGGATAGAATATACCGAACAGTTCAGGTTTTTCATTACAACCTAGAATATCAAACATTAGGATAGAATATACCGAATAGTTCAGGTTCTCCAATAGAACCTAGAATGCAATGTACCGACCAGTTCAGCTCCTCAAATACAATCTAAAATGATAAATGTTAGGATAGAATATACACCCTAGTCATTAGAGTAGAATATACCCACTAAATCTGCTTTAGGAGCACAATCTTAGATATCAAACATTAGGATAGAATATACCCACTAAATCTGCTGTAGGAGCACAATCTTAGATATCAAACATTAGGATAGAATATACCCACTAAATCTGCTTTAGGAGCTCAATCTTAGATATCAAACATTAGGATAGAATATACCCACTAAATCTGCTTTTGGAGCTCAATCTTACATATCAAACATTAGAATTAAATATAACCATTAAATCTGCTTTAGGAGCACAATCTTAGATATCAAACATTAGAATAGAACATATCCATTAATCTACTTTAAGAGCACAATCTCACACATCAAACAGAAAAGAATAAACCGGTAAGTTTTGCTTCACGAACACAAACAGCGCTAACAAGATGACCGTTGCTTTATCATTTAAGATTGAATTCCATTAGGCAGAATCTTTAACAGGTGTAGCTTACAGGTTTGTGTTAGGTTTACTCATTTATAACTCTTTCTCCTCCTTTTGTCCTTTTCCTCTTCCTTTTCTCGACAGATCTTGCGATTCCTTTTCTCTTTCCTTCCTATCTATTTTTATCCCACTTTCGATTTTTCTCTTTTTGTCTACGTCTACTTCTCGTCCTAATTCTATAGCCATCTCCCTTCTCTTTCTTCTAATTATACTAATATTCATTCTTTTCTCTTTTTTTTTCCTGGGCCCTATATCGGTACTCTATCTTCTAGTTGTACTAATAATCTTTCTGTTCGTTTTTTCCCTATGCCGTATATCGCCACTCTATCTTCTAGTTGTACTAATAATCTTTCTGTTCGTTTTTTCCCTATGCCGTATATCGCCACTCTATCTTCTAGTTGTACTAATAATCTTTCTTTCATTTTTCCCTATGCCCTATATCGCCACTCTATCTTCTAGTTGTACTAATAATCTTTCTTTCATTTTTCCCTATGCCCTATATCGCCACTCTATCTTCTAGTTGTACTAATAATCTTTCTGTTCGTTTTTTCCCTATGCCCTATATCGCCACTCTATCTTCTAGTTGTACTAATAATCTTTCTTTCATTTTTTCCCTATGCCCTATATCGCCACTCTATCTTCTAGTTGTACTAATAATCTTTCTTTCATTTTTCCCTATGCCCTATATCGCCACTCTATCTTCTAGTTGTACTAATAATCTTTCTTTCATTTTTCCCTATGCCCTATATCGCC
Source organism: Elysia crispata (assembly GCA_033675545.1). Classification (NCBI taxonomy): domain Eukaryota; kingdom Metazoa; phylum Mollusca; class Gastropoda; family Plakobranchidae; genus Elysia; species Elysia crispata. The sequence continues at coordinate 109,357 of JAWDGP010005518.1, read as the reverse complement.
ACTCTATCTTCTAGTTGTACTAATAATCTTTCTGTTCGTTTTTTCCCTATGCCCTATATCGCCACTCTATCTTCTAGTTGTACTAATAATCTTTCTTTCATTTTTCCCTATGCCCTATATCGCCACTCTCTCTTCTAGTTGTACTAATAATCTTTCTTTCATTTTTCCCTATGCCCTATATCGCCACTCTATCTTCTAGTTGTACTAATAATCTTTCTGTTCGTTTTTCCCTATGCCCTATATCGCCACTCTATCTTCTAGTTGTACTAATAATCTTTCTTTCATTTTTCCATATGCCCTATATCGCCACTCTATCTTCTAGTTGTACTAATAATCTTTCTTTCATTTTTTCCCTATGCCCTATATCGCCACTCTATCTTCTAGTTGTACTAATAATCTTTCTTTCATTTTTCCCTATGCCCTATATCGCCACTCTATCTTCTAGTTGTACTAATAATCTTTCTTTCATTTTTCCATATGCCCTATATCGCCACTCTATCTTCTAGTTGTACTAATAATCTTTCTTTCATTTTTCCCTATGCCCTATATCGCCACTCTATCTTCTAGTTGTACTAATAATCTTTCTTTCATTTTTCCATATGCCCTATATCGCCACTCTATCTTCTCACCATCCTCCATTTTCTGCATCCACAGAACCCTTCACCCTATTTGCCACGAGCTATTTTCTTAGTTCATTTTTTTTTGTTTTCTACCTCTCTTAGATGTCTCCTTCTTGTATACATGCACGCGCTAAAATCTAGTTCTCTTCTTATGTGCAATGCAGAATGTACTATTTATGTACTTTAAATATCCGTTGATACTTTTATCCCCATTAAAACAATCCGCTTTATGAGACGAAAATAAAATTATAAAACATGTCAGTTCGAAACAGAAAAATAAATGTAAGTTGAAGTTGATGTTTAAATAACAGCAATGAACAAAAACCTAACTATGGTAAGATTCTCCAGACTCACCGCCAAAAGATGAAAACTGCCGCTATGACCACAAGTATGACGACGACAGCAACAACAACTCCTACAATTGTTGCTGTGGGAGTCCCACCACCTCCCTGTTTCTTTTGAGTCACTGAGTAGGAAAAGATAAGCACTGGTTCAAGAGATAGGTACGAACTGACTGTAGGATGGTGGAGAAAGAGCATCATTATCTGTCTGTTTGTCTGTCTGTCTGTCTGTCTGTCTGTCCGTCTCTCTCTCTCTCTCTCTCTCTCTCTCTCTCTTATATCCTCGCCCTTTATGTCTCCCTTTCTCTTTGAATCTCTCATTGCATCCTTGCCTATCAAACACTCTTAGAGAGACAAAGGTAAAATGAGAAATCTCAATTGCCCTCTCGTTCTCTCAGTTCCTCGGTTTTCACCTTTGTTCTTATCGTTACAGTGTAATCCATGAACCTTTCCTCTTTTTTACCTTGAATATTTGTCTTTGCCACTTCTCTAAATCTCTAACCGTCAATTTTTATTATCGTTCCTTTCTTTTCATTTTATTTTCCGGACTAACTGTTGTCCACAAGAATGATGATATTGATACTGATGGTGACAAGAACAAGGATGACAAATCAACTGATAGAACAAAATCATTCTCTTGAAGTTGATAATGTTGATGATAATGATCATTGAATCTTGAGAAAGCAAGCGCTAAGCAAGCTGTGTTTTTTCCCCATACTGGGACTAGTTTACTGCAATAGGTGACAGTAACAACAGCAAGGGTGATGTGAGATTGTGACAAAAACGAAAATACTGGTGCGTTCGCTAAGGAATTCCACAATATTTAGTTATTCTTTTTATTGCATCCTTATCAACAGATTTTTTTTCATTGACTTGATACTCCGCTTTGATTAGAGAGTGAACAACAGATTGTGTGAATCAAACAGAACCGTATTGGAAGACATTAAGCTTACTCAACAGAAGATGTTTTGTTAAAAGGCGACTAAAAAAAATACACCTTTTCTCTGGGCTAATAAAGCTACAAGGAAATTACGGTTGGAAGTTTGTCATGAATGGGAAAATATGCTAAAGGTATAAACATAATTGAATTGGTATAGTAACCTTGACTTTATTGAACAATTACTGTATAGTTACGTTGCTTGTATATAGAGTCCTGCATCTATAGACAGCCAGATAAGCCGTATCCGTACGTAGCGTTTTAATGTCACACCCGAAAATAGAGGGTAATTTTGTGCCCAACATTTTGTTTAGGCAAGACTTATGAATATTTATTTGAGAAAAGGGGCGAAGGGGAGGGGGAAATCAAATTTCAATGCCTAAAATCAATCCGTACACCGGGGTGATAAAAATCCCCTCCACCTCTTCCCCTCTTTTTTTCCCCAACTTCCACAGAAATAGATAAATCGATATCTTTGGTTGGAATCATTGATGTAAGGGTATTGAAATTCGCATCAGATATACTTGCCACTTTTAGGCTAAAGATTCGATTCTTTGAGATAACTAAAATTTCTGTCGGGCAAAAGCCGAATTCAACCCCATAGCTTGAAACTAAAGATTTCCAAAAGTTTTCAATAATAGTTTACTTTCATTTTTTGGTGTAAAAAGTTCACAATCATTCGCAAAAATGAATTTTTGAGGAGTACGGAAATTCAGAAGAAAATTCACATTTTAACCATTTTTAAACAAATATCTTTTATCTTTGAGTGAGTCATGTTGGAACGTGTCTTGTTTTATCGCGTGCGGGATTTTTTTTTGTTTAAAATTGAATTTCTGAATGTCATTATGTGCTCTGTATTCCTTGATTCATAAACAACCTAGAGGCGTTATGCTCCTTGATGAATCAGTGTGTATCAGTCTGGCCTGCCTCGAGGTAGGTCTTTAAACTACGCACTAATCATACCTTACTGGGAAGTATACTAGTTTGCCAAATAAAAGCACTGTGTCCAATGTATTGTGCCTATACTAAGCTGAATATGTCATTTTTAAAAGCTCATCAAGCTATAAACATTAAGTATGATGTATAGTGAATTTACACGATACTTCGTATTTTGTTATTGCCTAATCTATCTCTTTCATAGCATTTTATTTCAAGTTTGAAAGCAAAAAAAAATATATATATAGTAACAGAGCTGACTGACTTGTTTGACAGAAGAGCCCAGTCCTGTCAGCCGCACACGAATCACACTGACCAGTCACATGGTCACACAGCTGCTCCACGCAGTCCAGACTACATGGCGTTTGACATCCGTCGCCGTATGTGGTCGCGTTGCACTCTGGCAGTTTCAAATAAATAATAAAAAAAAAATGGAAAATAAGTAGTGCGCTTCAATTACTTTCATTCCAAGGAGTTCTGATGAAGTCTCTTTCTCTCGATAGAAATGTCAAGATGTAAGTGAAGTTCGTTTAATATTTTTTATTGTTTCCGACTAGAAACTTCAAAGATCTGCTTAAACCGAGAAAGTATTCCAACTGAACCACTGCTATTATTAAAGAGTTTTCTAACATCTGATGCTGTTATTGTGTTGCTCCAACAACCTTTAAACAACCCAATCGCTACTACAATAACAATAAGTTAATAGCAATTTAGTCCCGGTTATCTTAATAGACTTCAAACTTCTGTTATTGTGCTGTGTATTGACCCAACAATGTTATAACAACTTAACCCGTGACAACATTATAAAAATTATAACTTCAGAAAGTAAACCAAAGCTGTGGCGATAGTAAGGTACCCTGATAGCTGACAACTTGAACGACTCGCTTTTAAGAGAGCTATGGAAACAGCGACCCTCTAGGTAAGATACACATTTTATAACAATGACGTTGTTATATCCCTTTAGAAATACAAATAATTGCTCTTATTGACTTAGGGCTTTTAATGTGACTTAAATTCCATGAGAATTTTAATATATAACAGCATAATTGTTATTTATTTAATGACGAATGCGTTACTAAGAGTTCGGGTAGTATATTTAACAAACTCAAGCGCTGCCTCATTTAACTGAAGTAACGACTTATCTTTCTCGGGCGTTTCCCTGCTGGGTTGCTTTACTGACTTATTAAATAGAGTCTTATTTCTGGCATCAGTCTTGTTTTCATTAATATCATGATTAATATTAGTATCTTTGTTGCCATCATTATTCTTGTCGTTATTATAATAATTCTTAGTCTTATTATTGGTTTTATTATTACAACATCAAAGCTGCTGATGTTTTTAGCATTTTAACAAGAATTACTTGTTTTGGTCTTGCAGTCCTAAGTCATCAAATAATAAAATAAGTTATTTTTATTAGGTGATAATGTAAAAATATAAAGGCATTATCAAATCATGTTCTTTTAAAGATTTCATTGCCGCTTAATCCCTGATTTACTGCACGCCAACATTATGGTGTTGACCAA
>JAWDGP010005518.1:0-100000 GCA_033675545.1 Elysia crispata | reverse complement strand
AGACTTTATAAAATTCACATTAATGGCTTAAATGTTTGTAGTTTTCACGGTTTTAAATTGTTTATGATTATCATCGGGGGGGGGGGGGGGGGGGACATATAATAACACGTAGTTGTTGGAGGGACTCAATTTGAAAACAGCAGGGGTAGGTAGTTCATGCTGATAGTCTGTAACTAAAGGTAAATCTAAGATACATCCTGGTTAATTACTGAGAATTGTGACAAGTTGTCACAATCTTCTACAGAAGAAGATTTCTCAACTTTAAGGTGAACAGATCATGAGGATTCTACCAATAACTGTTGATATCTCCACAACTGCAAAAGTTCTCGATAGATGACAAGAATTCCAGGCGGATGTTGAGTCTTGAAACGAAGTTGCTTTTATTTTTTGCAAATTGTATAGAGACGCACTCAAGGGAACAGCTTGAGAATTTTACTTTAAGAGAAGATTCAAAGTTTTACATTGTAAAAAAAGGAAATCGAGATAAATTAGGGAGATGATAAAATATACCTTCACTGGAGGTCTCCAGTTCCAAAGTAATTTCTGCTAGCCACGACTTTATAGTTTTAATTTCTCGGTATTATTCCTGTATCATCATTCATAAAGAGAAAAAGTATCTTTTTCAAGCGCCAAACAATCTTCTTAAGCGCTCAAGAATTTCACAATGGCTCCAGCTAAACCGCCATATATTATTGCTTCTGTTCTTTTATCATATGCTCATGGCCAACAAACTGTCTTCATCTGTCTTGATTTGCTGCTATGACCTTTGAGGTTAATCAGTTGGTTGTCACCGCTCCCCGAGACTAATTAATGCGAGATTCTTCCTTCTTTTCACTCACAGTGGGCATGTTCGCGCCGTATTAATGTCAAACTGTCTCTCACAAACAGGAACCTAAGCATAGTACTACCCAAACACTATTTTGTATATTGGAAGAATTTTCTTTAAATCATTTCGTTACAGCTGAGCTTCAGAGTTCATCTAAGCTTCTCTTCTTCAGTCTACTTCAGTTCCCATGTTGCCAGTTTCTGTAGCGGAGCAGTTCTCTATTCTGCCTCACATGAGGCTGTGTGACTGATTTAGTTTGGAGCTTAGTCAACGTTACAGATTGCAAAATTAAGCCATAAATTATTGTGATAGAGATTCAACATTTCAGTCAGCTGGATCCTATAATTTTCTATAGAGACCTAAATATCTGGGTTAGATGTATAGAGGTGTCGTTCTTGCTATCTTTCTCGACAATGTGTAAAAAAGTAAAAGCTTTCATAGCTGTTTAGAGCCACATATAGCTGATTTAAGAGAATACGTTTTTGTTTTGTTTTGTTTTGTTTTGACTCTCGTTAGATTCTGGTTTTTTCTGCAAGAAATTTGGATCAAGACTTGGCCTAGATCTAGAAGACGAAGACCACTTTGTTAATTATATGTAAGAATTATTCGAGCTAGAGTTTTAGGTAGTACTCATCAGTAGTTAGGATACGGCTGTGAGTGAAAATGACTGAAAACTGCTTGCCACTGGAATTAGAACCATCGATTTATAGATGCTCCGGCACCCATGGTCGAGCCAGTCCAAAAGTACATAGCCTAAATTTATACGCCACAACGCTCCTTAAAAATTGACGTTTTTTGGAGAAGGTATTTACTAAGCCTTTCTGATTGACTTGTAATCTTCATTAGTAAGACCCAAACCACATTGTTAGCTAACATCCTTTTTCAAAAAAACTGTAGCAGGTTTTTTTTATATTTTTATCATTGAGAAAGTAGTTGTGAGTTTTTGACTAACATTTGAGTTGTATTGGCTATGGCCCTCGTCAAATATAAGAAAAAGGGGCCTAACTCCAAAAGTAAATAATTGTTGCAAATCCTGCTACAATGTTTTTTTTAAAAAAGGTTCTTAGCTAACAGATCACAAAGTTTAAATAAGTTTGGTAAAAAAAATGAAGGAGCCTTAAGGTCTTAAAAAAGAGCTTCAAAATTCAGGATGGCGGCCGTTACCATAACAACCGACAAATATTTCAATAGGGAAAAATGTATGTGTTGTGACGTTTGGACTATTAAATCTTGGACAATGATAAAGACTAACCCGTGACGAATGTATACATCCGAGGTTGAGAAGAGAGCTCACCACAGAGGCGTTGAGGAGATCAAGAGCTTACTTTCTTAGTTCAGACTTATATCTCGACACATTCGGATAATACTTTAATAATTCAATAAAACCAGAAAACCCAAAGGTTCAAACTGTGTTTCTGATTAATTGGATAAGTGCTAAACTGGTGACCCCGACGTGATAGTTGATCTGGATTTTTTTAGATCTAGTTTTAAGCTTCCGACATTTCATTTCATTATGTCTATCAAGGCAGTAGCACTTAAACTTCCAACTTTTTGGACGACGTGCCCGCTGGCATAGTTCGCAAAAACCGAAGCACAGTTTGCCTTACGCAACCTATCATCTGATGAGACGAGATACTTTCATGTTGTAGCTGCTCTAGACTCACAAACAGCAACTAGAGCTTTGTCAGTGATCGCCTCTCCACCTCTAACCAACAAATATGAGGCCCCCTAAAGTCATTTTTATGTTCGGATTTCGGCGTTTCAGAAACAGAAAGGGCTAATACGTTATTGGACCTTAGCGGGTTAGGCGATAGAAAGCCCTCAGAACTCATGGACTCAATGCTTGCTCTCTTAGGGGACCATAAACCCTGTTTTATTTTTAAACAGATATTTTTTCGACAACTACCGGAAAAAGTTCGTGTCCCCCTAGCAAACTCACCAAAAACAGATTTAAGAATATTGTCGCTTGAAGCAGACAGAATTCTGGCCTCACTCAATCCAGAGTGATTTGAGCGAATCGTCTGAGGTGAGCACAATTTGTTGGTTTCAAGACGAAAGCATAACGCTGTGACCGCACCTGCAAACACTATTCAAGTTTTACACATAATCACAGGCCAAAGCGCTACATTGTGCCGTTTCAACTTCAGAGAACCACAAACATACGCAACTTCTTGTCACAGTCAGCATTTCTAAAAGGTGCTTTCTAGTTGACACAGGAGCTCAAGTTTCTGTTACTCCACTAAACTAGACAAGAAAACAGGATGCAGAGGACCTCCCTTACAATCTGCCAATGGTTCTACCATAACGACTTATGGTACTCGCGTCTTTATCTTCGTTTTAGTCAACACAATTTCCGAGCTCGGCTCATCGCTCCTTGGCGCTGATTTTTAAGGAACACACAACTTGCTTGTCGACATGAGGAACCGTCGCTTGATAGAAGCAGACACATTTTCAGGCATTCCTTGATATGTCAGTACAGTGACGCCAACCAACCTCGTTCTTGTCGAGCCTTCAAGTAATAAGTTCCGAAAGCTCCTTAATGAATTCCCGGATCTGCGAAACCAACATTTTCAACTGCGGAGGTTAAACACGGTGTACATCACTTCATCCCAACTAAAGACCGTCCTGTCTCCGCCGGAGCTTGTCGCTTTGCCCCAGACAGGCTAACACTAAACAAAAAGGAGTATTTTTAGATGGAAAAGATAGACATTATTAAGAAATCAAGCAGCCCGTGGGCATCTCCTCTCCATATGGTATGCAAACCAAATGATGGCTGGCGCCCATGCTACGACGACAAAATCAAACGATGTCCCGCGCCAGATCGGTGCCCCGTTCCCCATATCCATGACTTCTCGTCCCGCCTTAAAGGAAAGACTATCTTCTCTAAACTCGACCTAGTTCGTGGCTATCATCAGACTTCAGTGGCCCTTGAAGACATTCCTAAGACAGCAGTGATCACTCCGTTTGGTCTATGGGAATTTTTGCGGATGCCTTTCGGCTTAAAAAGTGCTGCCCAAACGTTTCAAAGACTCATGAATTCTGTCCTTCAAGACATTGATTCAGCTTTTGTTTATCTTGACGACATCCTCATAGCAAGTTCGACAGAAAAGGAACACCCGGATGAATTAAAAGTTGTGTTTAGACGTTTGACAGATCATGGACTTGTAATTCGCCTTGAAAAATGTCTTTTTGGTGTCTCTTACCTGGAATTCTTGGGGCACCAAGTATCAAAGAAAGGATCTAGTCCAACCCAAGCCAAGGTTAAAGTCATCCAAACATTCTATCAACCATCAACTATGAAAGGACTACAAGAGTTTTTAGGTATGATTAACTTTTACCACAGTTTTTTGCCTAATATTGCTGCCACCCTCAGTCCTCTTTACGGGGCACTTAAGTCATTCAAGCCTCGACAAGAGCTTGTGTGGTCACAAGAGATGAAACAGGCTTTCCTAAACGGTAAAACTGCTTTGGCTAATGCAGCAATGCTGGTCTATCCTTGCACTGGCTGCCCTTTAGCTCTTACTTCTGACGCTTTAGATGTGGCCGTTGGCGCCGTCCTCGAACAGTTCAACAAGGGTCATTGGCAACCTTTAGCCTTTTTCAGCCGACAACTACGAAAAGCAGAAATAAAATACAGTGCTTTCGACCGAGAATTACTTGGAGTATATTTGGCAATTCGTCACTTCCGTTTCATGCTTGAAGGACGGAATTTACCATTTACACAGACCATAAAACACTAGTGCACACCATGGCAAAAACAACAGAACTATGGTCAGCACGACAACAAAGACATCTCTCTGCCATTTCCGAGTTTAGCACCGACATAGCACACGTATCTGGTAAAAACAACATCGTCGCCGACTGTCTGTCTTCTTTCAGAACAACCATTGCAGTTTCCTTGGGCATAGATTACATAGCAATGGCTAGAGCCCAAGCTGCTAGTATTGACGTTCAAGCTTACAAGACAGCCTTCACTTGCCTAGAGATTACCAATACAAGATTGAACGAGTAAGGACCAGAGCTTGTGTGTGACGTTTCAACAGGCCGTCCACGTCCGATTGAACCTCCTGATTTCAGACGCGCAGTGTTCGACGTTGTTCACAATCTCTCACATCCAGGAGTCAAAGCCAGGGTCAAACTGGTCTCAGACAAATTTGTTTGGTACGGGATGCGGAAGCAGGTCAGAAAATGGGTGAAAGAATATCATCACTGTCAAAGTTCGAAAATACAAAACCACACAAAAGCTCCACTAGAACATTTATCTGTACCTCAGAAAAGATTCTCACAAACAAACATTGATATTGTAGGACCTTTACCTTTTTCTTCTGGCTTCACATATCTCCTGACAATTATCGACCGCAACACACGCTGGCCAGAAGCTATTCCACTACGAGGCATTACAACACCCAAGTGTGTGCATGCTCTCATAACTGTCTGGTTTGCCCGTTTCGGTGTCCCTGGAGATATTTCGTCAGATCGCAGGTCACAGTTCACATCATCTTTATGGAGTTAGATAGCGGCTCGTCTCGGAGTCAAGCTTCATCATAGATCTGCTTATCATCCTCAGGCAAATGGGATGATCGAACGTTTTCATCGAACTCTCAAAACAGCTCTAAAAGCCCGTCTCACCGGTCCAAATTGGGTAAAAGAACTACCTTGGGTACTTCTCGGGCTCAGAACCACACCAAAGGAAGACTTAGGTACAACCTCAGCAAAGCTTGTTTACGGTGAGCCTTTGACAATCCCAGGTGAACTAGTTCCACCTAAATCTGCAAAATCTATGCATGACTTACTGCTGAATTTCAGGTTGAACATCCCGCTTTGTGCACCTCGTCCGGCCTCCCATCACACTTCTGCTAGACTCTACCTGTCCCCATCTTTGTTAGCCGCAAAACATGTGTACGTCCGGCCTCCCATCACACTTCTGCTTTGCCCTACCTGTCCCCATCTTTGTTAGCCGCAAAACATGTGTACGTCCGGCCTCCCATCACACTTCTGCTAGACTCTACCTGTCCCCATCTTTGTTAGCCGCAAAACATGTGTACGTCCGGCCTCCCATCACACTTCTGCTTTGCCCTACCTGTCCCCATCTTTGTCAGCCGCAAAACATGTGTACGTCCGACGAGATGGCACTAAAGGGCCGTTACAGAGGCCTTATTCGGGTCCTTGCGCAGTTCTGACTCCAGGGGACAAAACTTTCCTCATAGACATTGGCGGTCGCGCTGAACGAATCTCAGTCGATCGCATCGAGCCTGCGTTTTTCGATCCATTTCAACCGGCTAAACCTCCTCCACGTGGTCGCCCTCCAGCCAAACAGAGTCATCCCTCACGCAGTCATCCATCAAACTCAAGCACCACCTCTAAGCATCAGCAAGCTATGTCGCGCCCTGCTGTTCAGACGTCTTCGCGTACAGGTCGCACTATTCGACCGCCTATGCGATACCAGTGACTCTTACGGTGTCAGTCTTTGGGGGCCTGTGTGGCGTTTGGACTTTAAATCTTGGACAATGATAAAGACTAACCCGTGACGAATGTATGCATCCGAGGTTGTGAAGAGAGCTCACCACAGAGGTGTTGAGGAGACCAAGAGCTTACTTTCTCAGTTCAGACTTATATCTCGACACAGTCGGATGATACTTTAATAATTCAATAAAACCAGAAAACCCAAAGGTTCAAACTGTGTTTCTTATTAATTGGATAAGTGCTACAGTGTCTAATTTGAATATGGGCTATCTCTTGGTAACTTTCTTTTAAATCTTTTTAAAATGGTCTTCATTGGCGTTTTCCCCCCTTTCACACACATACACACCTTTAACGCTTATTGTCAACTCAAATATTTTCTTTTCACTAATTTTTGTTTCAATCAGTTGTTTAAATTACGTTGAAATACTGGCAGCTTATATGACCTTCAAAGCTTTCAAAGATATAAGTAATCAAACAATATAAACTTTATCCGACAAGGTTGCAACAGTGTTCTATCTGATATGCATGGACGGCCCAAGCCATCCCACAACTCTCAGAAATATTTACAGTGGAAACCTCATAATTCAAATTGTGTGGGAATGGATTAAATCTTCGAATTAAGAGTATTCGAATAACAAAAATGAGTATAACAGACTCTAAGACTCATTGAGTGAGTGTGTACTGAGCCTGCAACGAGCAACCCTCCCCTTCCCCCATCCCACGTTGCTATCAGTATCAGTACAGATTTGCTTCTGGTATTTAATTGTTAGGGCATCTGCTCCCTTCTTGATTTGTTAGTGCACTCATCAGCCTTTCTTGGGCAGTGATTGGCATTGCTTGCTGCTTGAAAGATGCATGTAGCACTTTTGTGATGCCCTATGAGGTGGTATCAACTTCGAATTAAGAGAATCAAATCAGAAATACTTCGAAATACGAGTCCGATTCTATCAAAGCCAAAGAGAAAAAAAACCTATCATCCTGAAAAATTCGGTTTATGAGAAATTCGAATAATCAGACTTCGCTTTTTGAGGTTTCCACTGTATAACATCAGGGCCAGGTGCTTTTAGTCACTGATGGTTGGGGTAAAACAATTCCATAATCCCCCACTTCTTCTTACTAATCGGATGATAGACAAACTAGTCACAGATGGTCAGCTTGTAGCGTTCATTTGCCCAGCATGGCCTGCACGCCCACAGTTGGTTTCAAATGCTTGTAAAATAAGCGTCCGCCCTCCATTAAAGCTCAGACAGTTTTCCCTCTGTGTCCAAGAACACCAGAACCCGTAAAGAACCCCAAATGGCCACTGTTGGCTTGGACATGGAACCTAGGAATTCTTTGAAAACCAATCTGGGATGGTCTGGCAGGGCTATTTTGTACTGTTATAGTTTTTATCACCCTGTACTCTAAACGTCTGCAACAAATATATTACTGTTTTAAGATTTTTTGAACAACGAAGCTGTCACTTGCCCTATCACCACAGGGGAAAGACAGCTGTGATTGCTGACATGATGTGAGCAAAAAAATGAGATCTCAGATAGACTTTAGTCCGTGTTGACCTCCATACTTGCTGCATTTACACATTGTTTACAGTTGAGGCTCCGAACCATATGCCCAGGTGCTTAACAAATTTAAAATAGGCGCTCAAAACATGTCTAGGTGCACTAATAGGCGACCATAAATAAACTAGGGAAAAATCGATGGAACTGATTGGATTATGTGCTACACACCTATCGTCTCTGGAGAGACCATCTCGGATGGCTGTGGCTCAGCGTGTCGCTGTAGCTGCTCCACTACATGAGACCAGAGAGGATATAGATACATACATACATACATACATACATACATATGTGTGTATATATATATATATATATATATATATATATATATATATGTGTGTGTGTGTACTGTTCGGTGGTAACAAAGGTCACCTGGCAAGGCACATTGGACACTACAGGTGTGAGTAGAGCCAGCTCTATACTTGCCCGCTTCACATACTGAACAAAAAATAACATATGAAAAACACAACAAACCACACACAATTATAATATTTAAGAAGAGCAAAGTCAATTTTCCCAAGTTACTGTACCCGTTCATTTCAAATTGCTATGCTGTTACATTTCTGTAGCTGCTTTTTCTGGCTCATAACCTTGTCGCAAGTGAAAAATATATATTAGATTAACTGCTGCAATAACTTCTACTACTACTACTACTACTACTACTACTACTACTACTACTACTACTACTACTACTACTACTACTACTACTACTACTACTACTACTACTACTACTACTACTACTACTACTACTACTACTACTACTACTACTACTACTACTACCACCACCACCACCACCACCACCACCACTACTACTACTACTACTACTACTACTACTACTACTACTACTACTACTACTACTACTACTACTACTACTACTACTACTACTACTACCAATTGATACCAATTTTTAAAACTTTTCTCCACAAATAATTTTGTGAAAAGAGTGGATTAAATGTTTCTTCGCCTGATGAAAGTGTTACTGTTCGTAATGTCTGTGTTTGCTTAAGCTTGCGTTCCAACATTTTGTTCCTCTGGATTTAATGTCTGGGTTTTCCATAATGCTAGTACCTCTAGTGTCTTCTTCGTTTTAACAAGCTCTTCAGTTCTAGTACAACAAAACTCCATGAATAGCTCCTGCCTGTGGATATGAGTACAGAACTTGTATGATGGGTCTTTTTTGCTTATTATTATTCGAGTTTAGGTCGACAGCTTGATGTCAGATTGTGACTCGAAGCCCTTTAGTAAAAGTAAAAAATCTGTAGGGATCTCAGAGCTTAATTTATCTACAGCAATATTTCAACTGTTGATAATATGCTTTCTGATAACAATATTTCTAAGCTGGTCACTTTTGCCAAATCTGTTGACACAATGCGCACTTCCACTATTGTTAATTTATATAAATTAGTTGAAGTTTTGTCGAGTTTCTATGAGAAAATGACACCTACTCAGCCTCGTGAAATAAAAATATTTTACGCGATTCTCTTATAAATTCCAATAAAAGACAAGTGTCTTATCTTTCCTCTCATCGAAACTTTACATTGAGTGGGTACTCGCACTATTACTAATTAGATATGTCCGATGAAAGATAGGTCAAGGTGTTTCTCTTGCTACAAGCTTATTGGCGTTTATTCCTTCCACAAGATCAGTTTATCCAAGTTTGATTGGAAGGTTGAAAACATTTTGAATGCATTTCCTAATTCTCAGGTATCTGAGAATAATGAAACTCAGAAAGCAAGAAAAAGAGGAAAAAAGAAGAAGAAGAAGAAGAAGAAGAAGAAGAAGAAGAAGAAGAAGAAGAAGAAGAAGAAGAAGAAGAAGAAGAAGAAGAAGAAGAAGAAGAAGAAGAAGAAGAAGAAGAAGAAGAAGAAGAAGAAGAAGAAGAAGAGGAAGAGGAAGAAGAAGAGGAAGAGGAAGAGGAAGAGGAAGAGGAAGAGGAAGAGGAAGAGAAAGAAGAAGAAGAAGAAGAAGAAGAAGAAGAAGAAGAAGAAGAAGAAGAAGAAGAAGAAGAAGAAGAAGAAGAAGAAGAAGAAGAAGAAGAAGAAGAAGAAGAAGAAGAAGCAGCAGCAGCGGCAGGAGGAGGAGGAGGAGGAGGAGGAGTAGAAGAAGAAGAAGAAGAAGAAGATAATAATAAGTGTAGGATTTCATTTTTTTTTTTGGATTATTATCAAATTTGTATTAAATTTTTTATTGGTTCATCAATTTTTATCCCAAATCAAAACTTTCTATGAACACCTTCCGTTGAGATACCTACTTTGAGAACACCGATTTCCTCTATACCCAGGATCACAGCCTTCATTACAGTGTCCATTGTTACTGTCACAAGCATTGTCTTGTCCAGCACAGTTACTACTACAGGGGTTTAGACATTGGTCTCCCCAATATCCAGGGTCACAGCCGACATCACAGGTCCCAGTATCATGGTTACAGGCGTTGTTTTGTCCAGCACAGTTGACACTACAGCGTCCTGAACACCCAGCTCCATATGTCCCAGGATCACACTCTGGAGGATGAAAAAGCTTCTTATAATCTTAAAGTATCAAAATATTCATTTCATTTATATCTTTTTTAACAGCGGCTAAAATGGACGAAATTGGGAACATCCACCACAGATTGTAGGTCAGTTTGAAAACGAGCGAGTCTTGTCAATAAGGAATGAGGGAAAAAAATCTTCGGCTTTGGAGTGAGAATAGTTTTGTGTGTCACTTGCTTATGGGATATAACCTTTCCAGTCCCTCTCTTGCTTTGGTGACAGATTATAGTGTATGCAAGTGAAAACAGCAATATCATCTTTATCAGATGGAAACAAAAAGAATTGGAGTAAAACCTTTTTGACGCTTCAATCAGACCTTTATAAGAAGCAAAAAAACGTTACTCATGGGAAAGAGAATTGTATTTTGACGTCTTTATCTAAAAACAAATTGTCTTCTATAATGCTTTTCATTAAAATATGGATATCACAGCTATCCGGTATATTGTATTTCTATATCTGTTTTAGTAACGAGCATGATATAATTATTGTAATACATAATAATGATATATGAAATACCTGGACTAAGGCCTTGCCATGACACTGGTTTTTTGAGACCTGTTTCTCTCATCAGCCGCCTGAAGAGAGCAACATGGCCTAAAACACCACTATCATGGCAAGGCCTTAGCCCAGGGATTTCATATTTCATAATTATTTACCCTGCTCGTTATTGTTGAGCACTTTGATTCACTATGTTATATTTATATATATTATATATATATATATATCAGTCCTAAGGTAAACACGAAACAGTTTGGACTCCTTAAAAACAAGCGATTAGTGATAAGCCAAATGTCTGCTTTAAAACAAAATATACAGCACCGTGTTATTTTTGTCTGAATTTGACATAACATTACATATCTTCGTTTACACTTCATGTTTGTTTCCGCATCATTCACCTAAAGATCATAGCTTCCCCAACTCTCGGACCAGTATTTCTAACAGAAGAGATCCGTTCTGACAGTTTCATGATGGATGACTACATCAAAGTGATAGAAAAGATGAACTTTAGTGTATAAATTATGGAAGAGGACCAAATGGTGGTTACATGATGGTTCGTCAAATGCTTTGATTTATTTAAATAAATTTCGAGTATTCCAACAAGGATACAAATTCTTTCAGACATGTCCTTAAAGTTTTTACAATCTACACAAGAAACTATTGATTGTTTTATCCTTTTCCTCTCATGAAGTTTTTTGAGTCGCAAAAGAAGCATCACAAAATTTAATGACACTTTTTTTTGGACCGCACTAAAGATCATGAAAAGATCATGTGATCTTCAAAATCACATTTGTTTTCTCGTGTAGTTTTTCTTCTTCTATTTGGCTGTTTATATTTTTTTCTTTAATCTTTACACTGTTCTGAACATTAACATAATTACTAGACATAATATAAAGGAATCCATAACGCCTAAACGGGTTCCTTATGATTTTCTTAGATTTTTAGGATTTTGTTTTCGAGTCTCGTGTTCTGTCCCCAGATTTTTAATGGCTGAGATAAAACCAGATGCGACTGATTCTTGGTGCTGCTACTTTGGTGTTAATAACATCGCAAAGCAGTAAAGTTTTATTAGTTTCGTCTAATTTACATAAGTATCGATGCTCCTATTCCATATTTTTTTAGCATGAAAATTATGTATTAACTGATGCATCACAAAGTTTTTATACTCTGATTTATTTATACTGCTCAAGGAAAGACTACCAAGATAGCAGGACTTTACGATGTTACATTTTCTCGCACCTTCTTACTTTGACGACGACTGTGAAAGTATGTGCTGGGCCTTTTGACAGATTTCCAAAAATCCTTTTTGTTTAAAACTTTTTCCGGCTCTCCACATGTAATGATTATCCTATTTCACTAAATCTATCAGCTCGTGCAAAGGGCGAGATCTTGGTTTACCAATTGTAAAATGTGGTAAAGATACGACTAACTAAGATCCTCGAGGATCGTCTTCAAGACATCACGGGGAATTTAATTGCTCTTAAAGCAGCACAGGACCTGGTGTCAACAAGGGACCTATGGTTTGTATTCAACACAACACTAGACATGTTTTCAACACTTGTTTTCAAGGCAATACAAGCGATGTATTTTGTTTTCAAGACAACGCAAGAGCTGTAATATATTTCAAGATAACACGTGACCTGCATTTAATATTGGAGATAAGAAAGGGCCAGCAGGAAAGAGTCTAAGCACCCAGTAAACTTTAACACGGAAGTGTTTTAAAATGTCGTTATCACATTTCGGCAGTAAAAGTAAACTTAAGGTACTACTTCCTTTTAATGATGGCAGTTTACCTCCTGTTGAATAGAGCCATGAACTTTAATGAGGACAGACTTGAAAAAAAAATCCTTTTTACTGGTTTTATTAGAAAGCATAATCCTATATAATTTGTCAATGTCTTTAACTACGTAAATGGTGATATTTGAGTGCCATGATGAAAGCGCACGATGAGTGAAACTTTTTAAATTACTCATGCTTGTTTCTGTTTTCAATTTTCAAAGTTTTTCCGATACCGATTTGTTTGTGGGTAAATCATGATTGTGAGAAACTACAGGAAACGATGGCGGCATCAAACTGTTGTAAGACTGAGATGACTGGAAATTGCTGATAGGACTGTTTCCTTGGACAATCTTTGGATGGGAAGTGATAACACAGTGACTTTTTTAAACTTCTTTATATAATATTATTATAGACATTGATATTGTTTTATTAATGATTAACTTACAACTTGTGTGTTATGAAAGTATGTTCGCTGCTTTTTAACAAATGAATTAGAATTGACAATATAATTAATTGGACAGCTTTATCCAGGAGCATTGCACCAGAATAACCTAAGCCCCTCTTTCCCTGGACTTCGGGTTATTCTGAAGTAGTATATATAAGGCTGGTTCTGGACCACCTTGTACAAAAAACATACCACATCTACATGCACTCGGACCCCAATTCTGCATGTACGAAAAACACTTTTTTCGTACATGCACTCGCGAGGCAATTCTGCATGTACGCAAAACACTTTTTTCGTACACGCACTCGCGAGGCAATTCTGCATGTACGCAAAACACTTTTTTCGTACACGCACTCGCGAGGCAATTCTGCATGTACGCAAAACACGCGCAACAACCAGAGGTCGGTCTAGGGGCGCCACGGAGGCGGGCGGGGCCTTGCAAAGAAGACTATTGAGCACCCAATTTCTTCATGAAGATGGCTCGGGCCTCGTCTCGACCGCGCTGGACAAGCGCGTTCTTCGTCTCCTCGTCCAACGCGGCGGCCTGTTTTTTCGGGACCCGGCCCTTATCTCGTCCTTCAGCTGGTCATATTTTTTAAGCTCTTCGACAATTAGCTTGAACTCTTCGTCGGAGATCACTCCGTCCATGAGGGCGCGCGAAACGTGGTCAGAGATTGTATTCAGCTTACTAGCCGCCAGGACTCGGATTTCACAATGTTTTTTTACTTTGACGGCCAGGCGGCGGCCCACAATTTTTCCTGCAGCTCCAGCGACTCCGCAAAGCAAAGCGGTAGCTTCGAGGACTATCACCACGGGGGCCGCGACAATCGTGCTCAAAAGACCCACACCGCCGACACCTGTC
Source organism: Elysia crispata (assembly GCA_033675545.1). NCBI lineage: Eukaryota > Metazoa > Mollusca > Gastropoda > Plakobranchidae > Elysia > Elysia crispata. The sequence continues at coordinate 86,041 of JAWDGP010005518.1, read as the reverse complement.
AATGCGCTGATCAAGAGAAGAGTCGTATCACAACCATTCAAAATATTCGAAGCGTGGCGGTACTTTTTTTTCCAATTGCGCCCGTTTCTCCCGTTCGGCTTCGAGATGCTCACGAATCCGAGAGATCTCCTGAAGGCGGTAGGACTGGTCCGGGGGCGCGCCTTGGCCCGACAGTTCTGGATATAGAGCGCCCGAAGTCGGCGTCATTTCGATAACGCTAGGAGCTGAAGGTGTTTCTTGCTTCATGTCGGTAACTTGTAGTTTAACGAGCCGAGGTTTAATTAGTGACGATTTTCATTATGCAGGCAATTACGGCGGATGAGATTTCTGGGTTGGTAGTAGCCGTCCTGAAATTTAGCATGTCTCCTTGAGAGAGCGGGATAGGATGGTCAAACTCTGTAAAACTAGAGAATTGGCCCAGGGGTTTGGTTATACCGTACAAATGGTTCAATACTCCGTTGATGGCTATTTCGACCCGGGCCTCTGAGGGCCGGCTGCTCGATGAAGTTATAGCCAGGCTCATATACCTGAGTCGGCCCGAGACCACCATAGGATATCCCCGCTCGCTGTTTCCACCCGACACACCGTTCCCGAAAGACCACTCATATTCTCCCTTCGTAAGAGACCCGTACTCTTCTGCGTAGACAGTGATTAAGGGCCTATTTAAGTCCCGATATATATTTAAAGATTCATTGACTAATGATAGTGCCGTGTAATAAGAGATAGCCTCATCGCTGTTTTTTTCCGTTCTCATAAGTTGAACCGACAGCCCGCGAATCAGCCGCCCCCCCCCCCCCCCCCCCCCCCCCATGTTCAGGTCGCCCGTCATGGTGTCGCCCGTCTTTAGGACACGGAGGGCGAGCTGCTCGTCTACATAGTCTTTTTTGGCATATTCTGATAGGACTTCGGCCATGTTGGGACCGCGGCCGGCAGGCCCCGGGTGGGCGATCCTCTCACCGAAGATACTCATTTTCGATAAAAGTTCGAAGATTGACATTCAGGGGTCAAGTTCAATTAGGAGGGATACCGTCGCGCCCGCTATTTTGGGGTTGTGCGTGGCTGATTTGAAGTTGATGGTATCTCCTTGGGCCAGTTCTAAAGGGGTTTCAAATATAGAAACACCAGAGATTTGACCTGGAAATCTGGTCGCGCCATATGACTTGTTTTCTTTCCCGTTGACCGAAATATTGACACCAACGTCGGAGATTCCGTTGTGAGGTGCTGTTGTAGACAGACCCATACGGAGGACCCTACCTGCGGCCAACATGGGGTAGCCCCCATTTGAATAGCCCCTAGCTGCATCGCTGCCAAACGACCACTCATATCGATTATTAACCATTGATCTCTTGTTTTTGGCCCATACAGTTATCAAGGGCTTACGCTTAACCATGGTGTCGCCCGTCTTCAGGACACGAAGGTCGTCCTGCGCATCGACGTAGTCTTTTTTGACATATTCTGATAAGTTGGAAACTATTTGGGCCTTAAAGTGCTTTAAAGCTTCGCTTATGACTTCCACGGTCTCGAATTGAGAGACAGCCTCGTCGCCTTGTAATCTTGGACCTGCCTTACTCGTGGGCAGCCCGCGCACCCGGCTCTGAGCCCCCATTGTTAGGTTACCCGTCATGGTGTCGCCCGCCTTCAGGACCCGGAGGCCGTCCTGCGCATCGACGTAGTCTTTTTTAGCGTAGTCCGATAAGTCTCCGGCCGTGTCAGGCCCCGGGCGGCGGATCCTCTCGCCGAAGATACTCATTTTCTGGCGACGAGTTCAAGCGCAACGTGGATCGGGAGGTCTTGATTGGAAATTTCCCCATGTGCATCCCTAATCGAGACCTTCAACTCGCTTATCGTTCCATCGCGAAGGCGTTTAAATTCGGGGCACTCCATTCGGACCGTGTTAATGTCCCCGAAGGCGTGTCGCCCCAACCCGACGCAGGCCAGGAGTGTCGAAGGAGCCCCATCGGCGATATTTCCGGATGTGTTGAGTTCTTCGAGATGGACCCACAGCATTTGCCGCGTCGCAAAGTTTACAGGGCGATCGCCCGTATACACACCGGCGTCGAGCCAGACTCCGCCGAGGCCGTCGTCCAGGCCGAGAAGCGCCAGCAAGCCATCGGATAGAAGGATTGTCCACCCGGGGGCGACCGTTAGGGTGATCAACCCGTTCTCTCCACAGACCGTTAGCGTGTGGCTGGCCCCCTTGAGAACCTCTCGCAGCCGGTCGAACCCATACAGGCCGGGCGGGATGGTGAGGGATTCTTCTACCGCGGTGTTTTTCCAAGAAAATTTCTCCCCTTTTTCGATATTGTACCACCCCGCGGCGAAGGTTATCGATCGCAAACCAATGGAGAGGTGCCCATCGCGGTTGTCGATGCACCGCAGGAGGGGGATTGCCTCCCCCCTTTGAACGTTCGAAAGCGTGTGGAACATACCGACTCAATATGAGTTCGACTCTCAGGTCTAAAAGTAAACCGGCGTGGTACCATATCAACAAGGACGCGCTCGCCGTCTCAAACGCCCTCGATAACGCTGTCGCAAAAATCCTCGCAAACGACCTCGCTCGCAAGAGCGCTGTGGGTATGAAAGCTTTCTGTTATAATAGTGAAGCCAAGTACCAGCCCGGCCTCCAACAGGCCGCGTCCCACGATGTGGGCGATTTTAGAAAAGGCCAGGTTCATGTCCAGGCCGGCGACCCGCAGAAATTCTTCGAGGCTAATTACCCCAATATCTTTGAAAAATACCCTCTACAGGTGAGTTCAGACGACGTGATCCAGGCGTGGCGTACAAATCCGATGCAGTTTTGGCAGAACCAGTTAAACTTCGCCGTTTGGTGCGCCACCACAGGTTGTGGAGTTTCGGTGGAGGACCATTTAACTAACGATGATGAATTTCTGCGGTCTGTCTACCGCTTTCATGCGTACTACCAAATACGTCGTATACTGGAAGATATACAGGTCCCACTACCCTATGATGATACATGGAATGCGGTAAACAACTCTTACGGCCGCAAGGGGTACGAGAAAATCTGCAACGAATTCGGCATCTCCCCGAACTTCGATTGGAGGGTCCATGGTCACAACCAGGGGCTCGGTCGAGCCTATTGCTATTGGACCAACACCGGATATACCGTAGTCGGTGACGGGGAGTATCACCCGGGTAACATGTCGTTTACACACAAGACAACAGCCTGGCTTCTCCACATAGACTTCATCAAACAGGATGGCGCCGGAGCAGACAAAGCCTGGAAGTCTTTCATACGCAGAAGGTCATATGGCTTAACCCGCCCCGGGGTCGAGAGGTTGGATGATAGTATCCAGACTTACGTGTGGGCCGTCCTCACCGCCCAGGTCCAGATCCGCACATGCATTCTTGGCACTGGGGCGGCCTTCCGTGCGCAAACACAGTTTCAGAAGAACGTAGAAACTGCCATTACTTCTCCTGTGGACACCCAAGCAGCAATAAACCGTTATCAGGATGTCGCGCAACATGCCCGATCTGAGATCAACTTTTCCTTTGGGGAGGGTCTTGTCATGGCCCCAGGCGACCTGCTCCTCCGTATTGGTAAGATAGTGGGCTACAACAACAATATCATAATCGCCACCAGCGAACAGCACCTGGGCCTTAACAAAGGCCTAAATAAGGGTGATGGTGTCTCCCCATCGGCCACCCCATCAGTCGCCCCACCAGACGCCGCAAATGATACCGGTGAAAAGGGGCTCGTTATACCGATGGGCGCCGATTCACCGTCAGAGGCGACTACCAGTCAGAGCGGTGCAAAGCCGACCCCTGCTACAACAACGGCCGCAGCCAAAGCAGACCACGAGGCCCACGAGGACGAAAAAACAGCCCTAATCGTGGGCAGTATTGCCATCGGCCTAGGACTGCTTTGGTTTCTTAGGTAGCAGCCACTCGCGTGCCGCCACAAGCAGTAAGCCCCCGACAGCCAGAAGAACAGCCCAAAGATTACTAGATAACCAGACCGCGGTTTTCCCGAGGAGAGACAGGAGCCAGGAGACGATCGAGCCAATGATCCCCGGGAGGGCGGCGGCCGCCTTGCCAGCCAGTTTAGCCAGGATTCTTCCGAGACTTTGGAGTTGTTTTTTGATCCACTCTTTGGCCCCGCCCTTTCCGGGAGGCTGCGGTGGCTGTGGTGGGGCGGCGGCGCCACCGCCTGGGATAGCGAGGACTATTGTAGAAATAATCATCCCGAGGGCCGTGAGAATAGACACGATCGTGATTCCCTGCTCACGGAATAGGGTCTTTATTCGCTCGGCGAGGGTTTTGTCCTCGTGTAGAATCCGGTGCAGGGATCCGGCTGATCTGGGACCGGAGAGCCTCCCTGGTGGACGAAGCGGCCTCAAGGCGGGGGCCCCTTTCATTCTGCAGTTTACGCAGGCCTTCGGCAATTATGTTTTTAGTAGTCTCGTCAGTGGCCTCTTCTAGCTTGCTTTCTTCCACGGCGATGTCTTTATCCAGTTCCGAGAGCTTGGCTAGGTTGTTCGTGTGTTCCCCTCGGGACCTTTCCAGGGCCTTGCACATGCCTAGTATTTCACGGGAGGTATATCCCTCACTAGCGAGGACAGCGATGATTTTTTGAGTGCTTTCAACGGCCTCGGTTGCCCCGCCTGTGTCCAAGGACTTAGACGAACTTTTCAAACTCTGGTCATTTTTGCGGAGGTTTGCTTCCGCCGCTTTTGACATTTCGGGAGTCCATTTCGAGAAACACAGATGCTTTCTGACAATCTCCCTCCCACCTTTATTGGAGGCAGTAGTGGTTAGCTTGTTTGGCCTTCCCGTATTCTCATTTATAAGGTTGATATCGGGATATTCTTTCAGGCGTAATCGTGAATCTCTATCGAGCACAAAGCTGGACAAATCTGGCACTTCTGGTTTAAGCCCTTGATCCTCCTTCAGCATTTTGTAATAGTCGTTTGCCGCTCCCGCGAGGACTTTTAGTTTCGAAGGTGGCATCCAACTGGTATCAAAGACATCTACATATTCATCTTCAACGTAGGCTAGGGTATTGATCGGTCTTCCATAGGCGTCGACGTTCCGGGTACTGAATGGGGTTTCCGCGTTGCCGCCCGGGGTGATAATAGTGTCGCCACCGCCCATGGCGTCGGTAGTAGTATAAGTATCGAGGGGGATGTCATCGGCAAAAGCACCTCGGGCAACGTCAGCTTTGGCACGACTAGACTCATTTAAATCAAATTCCGCCATGGTGTTTCCATATTGAAGATCATCTTACCCAAGTTCAATATATCATGACTTCGAGCGCATACGGGAAAAAACTGAATCCTTACCGCCGTCTCCGCGAAACCCTTGGGGTCAAGGCTGTGCGGCAGTCGGTTGTTGTCACCAACAACCCGGCGACGATTAATCAGAACCAGCAGTTGATGGTTCGCTTCCCAAATCTGGGGAGCAATGACGTTGTCGTGCCCGGATCCGCGAGACTGTCGTTCACCATCTCGCTGACCTCGACCGACGCCAATCGGACCCTGGTCCAGAATATAGGCCGCGCCGTGGTCAAAAAATTGACCATTAAAATCTCCGGCAACGAGGTGATGTCTATCGATGACAGCGACGTATATTACTGCTATCAAGACCTCTGGAAGACCGCTCGAGAGCGGGAGAACGCCCAATACCAGGGAATTGACACTACTACCAACCGAAACGCGACCAAACTTCGTGTCGGCGCAGGAGACGCTTCGAACGTTGCCGTCGACCAGGCCATCGCCAACGCGTATGGAAACCGCTTCTTCGTGCCGCTGGACTTCGAACTGCTCGAGTCCCACATGCCCTTCCACCAGGCGGCCCTTGGGGACCGCCTCGAATACGAGCTCACTTTCAACGACTACAGTCGAGTCATAGCGGCCAATGGTGACGGCAGCTACACGATCGATAACATCTGCCTCGAGTTCGACAAGGTCACCAACGAGAGCTTCGCCCGAAATATCCGCAACCAGTACGCTAGCTCCTTGGCGATCCTGTACGACCGCGTTCTGCGCCACCGCAAGATCACATACAACAAAAGCGACACGCTCTGGAACATCAATCTAAACGTCCCCGCGCGTTCCATGAAGGGTGTTCTTATGTTATTCGAGGACCCCGCAGCTGCCTACAAGCGCGACACCGAGGCTTTCTACAACCCCCAACTTATCAAGGTCGAGGTCACAATCGAGGGCGTCCCGACTCAATTGTACAGCCAGGGGCTCCGCGCGTACCAACAGTGGGACGAATCCAGAAAGCTTTACGCAGGCGGTCCTAAGTGGAGTCCCGTGACAGGCGCGGTTGCGAAAGACCTTGCTCTAGCGGACGTGTCTCTAGGCGAGCACTTTACCAGTAAGTACTGCCTGTGGCTGGATCTGCGGTCTAGTGATGACGATCAGCTACACGGCAACGGGCGTCGCGTAGAGAACGCCAGCGAAGGTATTACCATCCAGATCACCAAGAAGGCCGAGTCCGCTGGCGCTTTGAACATCTATTTGTACGTGGTCATGGATGCCCAACTTAACCTGGAGGATGGCCGCATCGTCTCCGTCCTCTATTAGAGCGCCCTTACCCCACTCCCCCCACTCGGCGATCATTTGCGGGCAAACAGGCTGCGGGAAGACAGTATTCGCCCTAGACCTCCTCGAGGGGCCCTATCGCGGGGTCTTCCACCACATCGTCATACTGTGCCCCACCATCCGGCACAACACCACCTACCAGGGTCGTCCATGGATATGGGGGGACCCTGAGATATATATTGTCGACCCGGGCGAACGCCTGCACGATTGGCTCCGCTTTTGGTACCACCGTTTCAAAGGCGAGCCGACCCTTTTCATCATCGACGACTGCAGCGCCTCGCAGGCGATGACGAAAAAGAAAGACACCCTATCGGAGTTGGCCTTCTCCGGCCGCCACGCCCAGCAATCCGTCTGGGTGCTGTCTCAGCGATACAATTCGGTCCTCAAAGACCTGCGTGAACAGACCCAGTGGGTGGCTTTGTTCCACTGTAAGGACCGAGACTCTTTCGAGGAATGCCTCCGGGAGAACGACGTTATAGCGAACCGGGAAGAACGAGTAGCCGTTAGATGTCAGCTCGCCTTGAAGAAACATGCTAAGCTGTTGTTAAACACTTCACAACCATCTTCATATCATTTGCTTAACTGATGTTAAACACATCGCAACCATCTTCTTATCATTTGCTGAGCTGATGTTGTTCACGGTATTAAACACAGCTCTCTCCTTGACCACACTTGTGGTTCTCCTGTGGGTAGTCCACCAATATATTAGAGCTAGGCGAGAAATTAGGAAACTTATTTCTTTATTACATACGAAGAAATTCGAAAAGAAAATGGACGATTTGCTCGACGGACTACTCGCCGATGAAACCGAGGTACCAGCGCCCGCAGCGGCGGTACCACAGCCTACAAAGGTGGCGAACAGCGCGATAGGCTGGCCATTATCGCAGCAGGGGGGCAGGCCAGAAAGTACCTTGGGAAGTCCCTGTCCGTGGAAGAAATCGACAAAATGGACGACGACGAGGTTAGAAAGCTCCACACCCTCTACGAGGCACGACTCGGTGTTTGCATGACAAAAACGCTGGGGAAGGCTGCGCTGCAGCTCTATACGACCGTGGCCACTATGTTTCTCCCGATACCGCCCGAGAAACGGCAGCCTCTCATAAAGGACCTCGAGTCCGACCTGGTTGTCGAACGCGTGCTCAACAGCACTGCTTGCGAATTGTATTACCGCTATGGAAATCTTCTGGCGCCGATCACCGTGGGGTTGACCACGGCTAAGTACTGCCAATTTGGACACCAGTGTCCAAGGCGCATAGAAGAAGATGGACTCGAGAGACAGCAATGTGACTCCACCGGAGGAGTCGCCGGAGACAACCACTCCGGCACCCGCGACCTCGACGGAGCTACAGTCTCAACCTGTTTTGAGGGTGACGGCCGAGACGTCACCCAGCCAGCCGTCTAAACTGAAAAACGAGAAGAAGGCTGCCGCGGGGCGTGCTGGCGCCGCCGCCAGAAAAGCCAAGTCGGAGCGCCTTGAGAGAGAACTCGCGGCAGCCAAGGAGGCTCTGCGGGATCCTGCGTTCGTGGCCGACCCGCCCGACGCGGAAGCCGCTCCGCTCCGACGCAGCGACAAAAAAGAGGATGGATCTATGTTCTCTTTAGGCTTACTGGTCGCCGCTGTCGGGGGGCTGGCCTATTGGGCCGCCTCGCACCGCGCAGAACCGCCACCGCCAAAGGAGAAAAAGACCCTGCAAAGCAGCGCGGGTGCTGCTCAGAAATTGAAGGTTGCGCATAGTCCACACTATATGGAATAACAACACACCATGGCTTCGATTGACGGAAAAGCTATAGCGAACACTGTGTATCATGCTGCCCTTGTCAGCGGTTTTGCGATAGGGTATGCTAAGCTCGCCCAGATGGCCATCAAAGGGAGCTTACCAAAACTCGACACGACGGCGCGCGATGCCGGGATGATGTTTATGAATGTCTCGTTCGCCATTTTAACTAAGGACGAGTTGATTAAACGTGGGATTATTCCCTCTAACATTGCTGCTTAGTAGCACAATGGCTAGCATCGCGCTGATGGCCGGAGGCGCCATCGTGAACACTCTGGCGATCTCGGGGAGCAACTATCTATTCTCGAAGCTCGACATGCCGCCGAAGAACAGAAAAGACACGACAAGGCCATGGAGCAGCTGCAGACCGCCCAGGCTGAATGGTCTGAGAGGCGTACTGAACGCCTTGACTGGATCAACAAAAAGCTCAGGGAACAATACCAGGCAGTCCAGGACTTCCAAAACGCCGAAGCGGCATGGCGCGAGTACATCCGCATCACAGGGGAAACACTCGCCCCCCTAGAGCCCGAGCCCCAGCTTTCCGACTTCTATACACCGAGCAGCGCCCAAAAAGACCGCGAGATTTCATTTGTTATCGGGGGTATGGTCGTAACCGGCCTTGTGACATACTATATCGCTAGGAGATAGTCGGTGAGACCCCAATTTTTCTGGCCTCGCTCGTGGTATTGGTGTGTTGGAGGTTGGTTGGGCTTCTGGAATACGTGACAATGGACTCTCGCCTAACGAGGATTTACTACAGCCCCGGGGGCTACTGGAAAGGAATCACAGCTGTTAAGAAGCTGGCGTCTGCAGCGGGGGTCCCTCTCGATGTGGCAAAAGACTGGCTGAAGAAACAGGCCATCTGGCAGATCTACCTACCTGCGGCGCGGCACATACCAAGACCAAAGTTTGATATCCAGGTGCCAAATGAGGTCCATCAAGCCGACCTGCTCTTCCCCACGACCGCGTGGGACGGAGGACCTATAAGTACGCCCTCACCGTAGTCGACGTTGCCTCGCGGTACAAGGAGGCCGAGCCGTTGACTACCAAGGGTGCAGCAGGGGTCGCCGATGCCCTGTCTCGCATCTACAAACGGGGGCCTTTGACGTGGCCCAAGCTGCTACAGGTGGACCCTGGACGAGAATTTATGGGGGAAGTTAGCCAACTCCTTGCTATACACACCGTCGAGGTAAGGCGAGGCCGGGTCGGTCTTCACTGGGACCAAGGAATCGTGGAGCGGTGGAACAGAACTCTGTCTGAGAGGCTCTTCGACCACCAGTACGCCCAGGAGATGCGGCTGCCTGTTGGTGAACGATCCACAGAGTGGGTGCGGCGGCTGCCTGCGGTCGTCTCTGCTCTGAATGGAGAGGTCACCCGGCTGACCGGTAAGCGACCCTCTGAGGCCATTAAGGTAAAGTCTATGAGTGGAGAGCCCTCTTCTACGGTTCCTGGCCGCCCTGTTGGCCTTCAAGAGCAGAAGCTCCCTTCGGGGGTCGGTGTTCGCTTCCTCTATCAGCCCGGCGAACTCGAGGGTGGGCGGCGTCGCGCTACAGACCCTGTGTGGTCCCTCCGGGTTTACCGACTAGGGCGCACCTTGACCAAGCCCGGAGAGCCTGTGCTTTATTATCTTGACTTCTCAGGTCGAGGACCTAGTCGGGGGTTTGTCCGTGAGGAGCTTTTGGTTGTGCCTCCTGACACTCAACTGCCTCCCGATGGTGTTCTCAACCGTTAAGAAATTCGTCAATGTAAGCGTTCATCTCGGTAGGTAGGGCATCCCTGAGCCCATAAGCAAGAGTTTCCACCCCGTTTTCTGCGATCCACCGCTTGGAGTCGAAGGGGGACAGCGATACCTTGTGGAGGCGCTGCCCATAGATATGGTGGCGCTCTGATCGCAGGACATTCATGCCGTGGTGGAAGGTTGTTTTCTCGAAGAGAGCCTCCCTGTATTGTTTGTGTCTTATGTGTTTCTTCACGACGTACTTTTTCACACCCTTGGCTTTTTTCGTATTGTTCCCGTTAGCCTCGAGGATGCTGTACATCTTGGGGCGCAAGCCGATGTATTCCGCTATTGGGCGCCCGGCACATTCATCTGTCATCTTCCCCAGCACTTTTTTGTTTTCAACGCTGTGCAGAGGGTGCTCGCGTGGGTAGTCGGACGTATCGTATAAACCTGCATGCGCAATCATATCCCGATACACGTCCTTCGTCTCGATCTCGAGGAGAAGGCTGTCGGTGTCGGTGTAGAGGAGCTGGCACCGGTCTCCGTACTGGTTCTTCAGCTGCCCGTAGTAGAAGTCGTACATGAGGGTCTTCGATAGGTCGAGAATGCTCATGCCCACGTATACGGGTCGGTTGAGGACTAGGCGGCTCCTATGGACCTCTATGGCGGCGAGGTCGTCGTCGAAGATGTTTGCTCTGGCGAAAGACGGGCTGGCGATTAACCGGCGGAGTTTGTTCTCCTCGTGTGCGCGCACCAGTTTGACGTCGACTCGCTTTCGCAGGTTCTCCATGGTCTTACCGAAGACAGAGTTGTTCATCAGTTTGTAGAGATCCTTCTCGAAGGCGCTGGTCGTTCTGGCGCTCCACCTTGCCGATCTGAGATATTGGTGTGGGGGCGTCGACGCCGGTGAAGTCTAGGCCATCTGCGGCGGGGTAATTGGTGGGTCTGTCTGTGTGATCTGCAGCTTGAAACAGGGCAGATCGTAGGGCCCATCGTAGGCAGTGGTCGTCCGTATTTTTCACGTTGACCACCGCCTTCTTGCTTTTCAGTTCCGGCGGCAATGGGATGTAGGATCCGCCCCAGAGAGGTTGATATCGGGCGATATCTAACCAAAGTTTTCGAACCTGCACTACCATCCACCCAGATCCTCTCTGGGTCAATTTTTCGAGAGTTTCTTGCAGCCTCGGGATGCTTCCTCGAGGGCTGTTGCGATCTCGTTTTTCTGAAGGACGGCCTCCTGTCTATGTCGTAGAACAGGCTCCATGAACTCCTAGCTGCCGTCTGGGTTGGCCTTCACGAGCTCTACCTTGAGAGCCAGCTGGAATTTCAACCCTCCTCTTAAGGCTCTGAGCTCCTCCTCGAGTTTTTCGCGGATCTTAGGTTCCGCAATTTCGAGAAAGGTTCTGGGGTCAGCACCCTGTGGAAGCCAGGGCCAGTTACATGAAGAAATTGGCTGCGCCATAAACTGCTTTGTGAGGCCACGGCACGAAGGGCCGTGTTGCCGACGTGCCGTCGCAACAACACACAGCCCGCCTCCATACACAGTTACTCAGAAACAAGTTGACAGAAGTTGGTGGTTTAGTGATCCTCACTGGCCCAGGATCTGAGAGCAAGTGGCTGTGGGGGTGGCTGCGCGAGCAGCTGCTCGCGAGCCGCTCGCGCCGCCGTTGTGCCGTGTTCAGGCTGTACTCGCTCTATGAAGTGAGAGAGAGGGGAAGAGGAGAGTTTGGTAATGGCCCGCGTTCATGTATGAACGCCGTTGCTATGGTGTGTTTACCTTGGATACCGTGTTCTTGCAGGACCGTCCCTACGGCCCACATCTAACAAGCTGCGCCAGAACCCTACGGCCTACGCGAGCAATTACCCCGACCTTATGTGCGCAAAAAGCGCCCGGCCTACATGCACAATTACCCCAATTCTTTATGTACGTGAAACACGCCCGGCCTACATGCACAATTGCCCCAATTTTTGATGTAGGTGAAAAGTGCCCGGCCTACATGCAAGCTGCGCCAGAACCCCCCTTCTGTACAATCGGGAAACCGAAACCGAACCGTAGGCCAGATGTGTTTTTCGTACATGCAGAATTGCCTCGCGAGTGCATGTACGAAAAAAGTGTTTTGCGTACATGCAGAATTGGGGTCCGAGTGCATGTAGATGTGGTATGTTTTTCGTACAAGCTGCGCCAGAACCAGCCTTATATATACTACTTCTGATGCAAGGATTGGTTTTTTTTCACTTATAACGCTTGTTCCGTCTCAGGGCTATACATTAATACCAGTCTACGTGGCACAGACATGATCAGAGTGCACACAATGTTAGCAGAGAATGAGAAATGACAAGCTAATTTGTGAATTTACGAGTTAAAATGTTCGAGGATGAGACATGTATGAGACAAATAAAGAGATGCACTATTCAAAAAACAACGTTAATGGTCAATTATTTATAATGAAAATTTATTTTGTAATCTTGTGCTTCGAGATTCAAGAATCTTTTGATTAGATCTCGATCTAGGAAGCAGCAAGGTCATCTATAATTTACAATCACTAGCATCTAAAGTCTTGGTGATAGACATGGATCTAGCTTAAGGTATACGATAAGCTCTAATAGAAATAAAATAGAGATTATCACTGATTCAAAAATTTTATACATATTGTATAATTATATTGTCTGTTATGTTTTGTCTTCTTGTTGCATGGAACTTGAAATATATTTACACAGAAACAGAAAGTCTAAAATGAAATGATGCTGACAAGAAATTACCCAGTGACTGGGTATCAGAGTGATAACAGTGATAAGACAAAAAACGAACGAAATAAGGCCTAGATAGTAGAACGGACTAAACGAAACTAAACTCGTGGTGTAATATGACTCTAAAGCTTTATACCGGAATAACGGAAAGTATAAGGTTTTGGTTTTATCCAAATTCATTAAATAGTTGACACCAGAATATATTAAAATCCAAAACTTTGGCTCATTCTGGTGCAATATACCTGGATAACCAATTCCTCAATATTTTGGGAGCTATATGTCCTGAAAGCTTATTTAATCATGTTTATATTCAAGGTACAACCTGCTTGAGATTCATAACTTCTCCATAAAAAATACTCATTTGGTGATCAAACAGAGGGAAAAAAAAACCAAAGCGTAATTATCAGCTCGAAGCAAAGAGTTAAGTATCAGGGTAGGAGATTGTCATCAGCTGTTGGACGCACAGAAGATGATCTTTGGCTTCTAGCTGTCATTGCACCACAGCTCGGGCAAAATGAATACTTGTACATAAGATAATCTAAGATAAGTTAGCCTACTCCTACCCCCTACCCTTTTTTAAGCTTTATATATATATATATATATATATATATATATATATATTTGAAATGGAAGACTTTAATCAAAGAACTTTATTTACCATTAGAGATGAGTGTGTCATATTGTGTTTATCGGTCGGGGCTGAGCTTTGTATGTAGGGGATGTTTGGACAAGCCCTGGGGAATTCTGTGGTAGGAGGCCATGTCGACCTCGGTTACACGATATTATATATATATATATATATATATATATATATATATATATATATATATATATATATATATGAATTGTCCTACCTAGTTATGCAGTCCACGACTTCGAATTTTCGTGCCTAGCGGCACGTGTCAGGTGTTGTTGCTCTTCACTTTACGTTGGCTAGGAGGAATTTTTTTGTGTACACAATGCGAGAAGATATCTCTCCGGTGGTTTAGACTGGGCTGTTGCCGCAAAAATTTCGAACTTTTCTTCAAAACAAAGAGCGCAATACTTTTTGTCTGTTGTGATTGGTCTTACTTTTTTACGATTTCCCATTCTATTCTGTAGTCTATGATGTTGTTTTTTAACTCCCATATATGTTCGCTTACTCGTGTAGCTGATTTTTTACGCTCCAGTTTAAAGATGGATTGTTTAGATTATATCTTGCTTAATATGTATATTATGTGAAACAACAAAAAAACGTACATAGGATTCATTGAAAATACATTACATCGTCTGTTAGAGCGATTATCATATCGTATATGACACTGTGAGACATATATCGTCTCTTAGAGCCATTATCATATCGTTTATGACACTGTGAGACATATATCGTCACTTAGAGCGATTATCATATTGTGTATGACACTGTGAGACATAATCGTCTCTTAGATCGATTATCATATCGTGTAAGACACTGTGAGACATTATCGTCTCTTAGAGCGATTATCATATCGTGTTTGACACTGTGAGACATATATCATGTCTTAGAGCGATTATCATATCGTGTAAGACACTGTGAGACATATATCATGTCTTAGAGCGATTATCATATCGTGTAAGACACTGTGAGACATATATCGTCTCTTAGAGCGATTGTCATGTCGTTTAATTAGAGTTTGGCAATGATTTACAGTGTTTAGTTGAGAAGTTTGAGACATTATTACTGGAGTGCTCTGTTAGAACCGTTGTTCTAAAGTTATATTCTCTCTCTCTCTCTCTCTCTCTCTCTCTCTCTCTCTCTCTCTCTCTTCCTCGTTCTCTTTCTTTCGCTATCTCTCTTTCTCTTCCTCTCTCTCTCGTTCTCTCTCTCTTTCTCTTTCTCTCTCTCTATCTCTCTCTTTCTCTTTCGTTATCTCTCTTTCTCTCTTTATCTCTCGCTCTCTCAACATATTTAAGTTTATATTTGCAATAGCCCATCGAAAAATTAGAAACCCTGAAAGACTAACAGTTTAAAACAAACATTTTAGTCAGAATAGATCGGTATAATATAATGGAATGAAGACTATGTTGATTTATTAAAAATAGAAACAGTGGCAGTTTATATCTCTTTATCAGATAGAACATTCCGCTGGACTTTATGTAAGAATGTTTGACATTAAAGAAGAAACAAAGCAATTTTTAATATATGCCACAGTGAAAGTGACCCACAGACTGTGATAGAATTTATTAGTATGAAGCGCTCTACATTCATTTACAATATCAATGATATAATCCTTTTTCTTGCACGTCCATTATCTGAAATTATTAAGCTTATATATCATCATCAATCACACAAAATTGCCCACTTCAAGATCCATCATTATTGATCATCAGTATGAAGCTTAAATCTGTACGCGAAATGATTTCTTAGCTTTCTGTTTTATGTTCTAATATCAACAGCTTGAGGGAACAGTGAACCTGTGGTTCAGACAACTCTCTCACTAGACCTCACCTCGATCACACTTATTTCTCCGATAGCCAGGCTCACAGCCGTTATCACAGTGTCCAGTGACGTGGTTACAGGGGTCACCTGACCCTGCACAGTGGACACTACAGGTCTCAGAACAACCTGCTCCATACTTGCCAGCTACACATTCTGGTGAGTCACAAACAGGAATTATAGTGAGGATCTACACCCATTCACACTTATCTACTATACAGAAGGTCTGGTGCAGAGTTATAAACGAAAAAAATAATACTTTGGTTTTGATCATAACAAGGCATTAGGTTCAAAAAGGGAAGGTCGTGTATTACGTCATTTTTAATGATAGACACAAGACCAGTGAAGAACAATGTTCATAATAAAGAGTAGAGGTCACATACAGGCGACATGCTTCATCATTTATTCCAGACTTTTTGTATACTTACGACAGATACGAAATGATCATTAAGACATAAAATTATCGGAAAGCTGGCTTTATAAACATTAGACTGAAGTCCATCTTGTTTCCAGAATACACGTAACATTCTTAAACGAGTTGTTTTGTCAATAGAGAGGACGATGATTTTTTAGTGAAATATAATGATGATCTTAAAATTGATTCAAGCATTAGACGATACAAAGATGGCTTAAACTATGGATTACTTTTAAACAGGTTTAGTAAATCATGTTTTAAACATTTTTCTTTGTGAGAAATGTTTTGATAGCTTTTATATAAGTGTGTTGACGTTCCTTTCCAAATAATAATTTACTATCAGATCAATGTACATAACTGTCCGTTTCGCAACATTTTACCAATACAATACACATAGGTACGAAAAAAAGAAGTCGGTAGAGATAAAATAAAGAGAAGAGAAATCTACGACCAGCACAACAAGAAGAGAAGGTAAACTGAGAACACGTGACCTCTGGGTTGGGCGGTCCCATTCTAGACTGGGGCAGATGGTGTTTAAATCTATACAATAATATGTTTGTAAGCATACACGCTATTAACACTACACAATATGCATATACATATACACATACATATATACATACATACAGACATAATATATACAGTATGCATACATACATACATACATACATACATACATACATACATACATACATACATACATACATACATACATACATACATACATACATACATACATACATAACATATCACACAGCATTTTACTGACTCTCTTACACACACTCTCTCTCTCTCTCTAAAAAAAAAAAGAACAGACATGTAGATTTATTTAACCAGATAATATAAACAAGAATAAAGTTATCTAAAACTATCCGGTAGCTGCCACCCAATCCTTTGTCTAAGAACAGTGAGATTTCCAAGCATGATATTTTCCCCTCTATAATTCACTACGGCCTTCTTGAACGAGAGTGGAATGAGCCTCTCTAACCTCTTCCTCCTGTTGTAAGGGAATCAAGACGTATCCAAGATGTTTCTTACAGAATAAAGCAAGTCTACCTCTCCCTTGTCGGCACCTACACCGAGTCATCAGTAAATCTGGACGTCAATACTGCTGCACGGTGTGGACAGATAAATCCGACACCACTGAAAGTGTTACGAGCTGAAGTAGGTGTTTAAAGCTGGCGTCGGCACAAAGTAAATTAAAAAAGATGTCCAAAAAAGGCTTGGGTAAGGGAAGTGGAACAAAAAATAACCGGAACAAGATATGTAGGAGATATCTGCCTTTATCTAGAGACTCCAACAGGCGGTAGGGAAGAGGGTGTGACTCTATTATCGGCTTCTGCGTTAATGTCCTTAGGGGACAAAAGAAACTGTTCTATCTGAACTTTATCTCATATTTGACTATCCTATTATTAGAAAAAACATACATTTATTACTTTTCACTTTTTTTCAATGATCGCATTCTACAAAATAATTGCGACGAATTAAATTGTGTACCTCTTTTTCATTTCCTACAAGGGCAGCATGGTAACTTCTACTTACGTGTTGCACAGATAGTCCCAGTGTATCCTGGATCACAGCCCTGGCTACAAGCTCCATCAGCTCTGTCACAAGAGTCGTCTCCTCCACAGGTGGCGCTGCAGCTCAGTAAACAGTCAGCTCCATATCTCCCAGCCTCACACTCTGGTAAGCGTTTTGAAGAAAGAGTGAAGTGGATTTAGTAGCGTTACACCACGTGATTATAGGTTGAGGAAATAAATTTCTAAATAATAAAAGACTATATTATATTGTGTTATGAACGTTCTCTCACATTTGAAAACTCTACTTCATTGATGGATTGATTTAAGTCACGACCATGCCTTACATGCTTTCGTTATTAAAACAAAAAAAAAAAACCAGTTAAAAAAAAGTATCAGTATATTCATGGTAGCCACATCCCAGAACTACCTTCCCGCAATCACTTGTCTTTTCCAACTTTTGTAGCTACTCAAGTATAAGGACCGAGTAATGCAAGGAAGATATTGAGCCATAGAAAGTTGGTTTTAAAGGGAGATAATGTGAAGATCATAAAAATTATACACCTTAGCTTACCAAATCGCATGTCATGTAAAAAATTTCCCCGCTTTACATCCTTATCATGGAAAAAATAAATGTGCTACATTACTTCACAATGCTACATAGAAGAAAGAAAAGAAAGTGAGGTAAAAAAACAACAACTCCAATCTTTAGAATTCATTTCATCTAACAATCTGAAAATTTCACATTGCAATGTGTATTATTTTTATCTTTTTTCTTAACTGCTTTATACACAATACGGTATGGCCTTATACAAGAATGAAACATGTAGGGAAATAGGTAAGAACAAATCGTTATAATTACTGTCCGGCTATTTTTAAACCAAGATGTTTAAAGATGACTCCTCTCTCGACTTTAGCAGGAAAATGTCGGAATATCTCTCTCTCTCTCTCTCTCTCTCTCTTTCTTTCTTTCTCTCTCTCCTTCTCTTCATCTCTCTCCCTCTCTTTCTCTCTCTCTCATTCTCTTTCTTTCTTTATTTCTCTCTTTCTCTTTATCTCTCTCCCTCTCTGTATCTCTCTCTCTTTCTCTTTCTCTGTCTTCTCTCTCTTTTTATCTCTATCTCACTCTTTCTATTTCTTTCTTTCCCTCTCTCTCTTATCTTTCTTTTATCTCTCTCTCTTTACCTCTCTCTCTCTCTCTCTCTCTCTTTTCTCTTTCTCTCTCTCTCCCTCTTTTTTTCTTTGTCTCTTTTTCTCTCCCCGTCTCTTATGTGTGTCTGTCTCTTTTTTATCTCTCTCTGCTTAATTTATTGATTAATTGTAGTTAATTCACACGGTTTTCAAAGTTATTTTTATGGTCCGCTTCATTACTTCCCATTCTGACTGAAATGACAAACTCTCTGGTACCCAATCTTTTTCCTGACTTCTCATAGTTTTATTCTGCTCATCCCAGTTTCCTCCATCTTACTGTTCACCCCGTCGTTACCTAAGGGTCGTTCACCTTGTTACTCGGTGCGAAACAGTTTATAATGAACAACAAAAGCTCGTTAGAATTAACGGTGGTCTGAACTTTTTTTTTGATAATGCTGCGCGAACAGAGAATCAAACCAAATGACCATTCCTCTCCTCGTAAACCTAGTGGGCCATCACTACATATCATCATAATTATAAAGATCGTAATAAAGTGTTCACCAAACTGTCGCTGGTGAAAGCCTAGAGTCGTGAGGCAATGCCTCCTGAAAGCAACCCATGTGGATCTCCTTGAGTCAGAGGCGGCATTGCTTTGAAGCGGTTAAGTGTTGAAATCGGCGATAGATCGAAAATTGTAAAAACTGGCAGATACTAATTGCACATCATGAAAGATCGTAAATTGTTAAACGTGAGAGTCGAGCCGTTTATTGGCCCTGGTTGCTCAGATTCGGTATCTCTCCTAGAAACAAACTATATTTAACTCTAGTGTAAGTCCATTCGTATACATGGCTTCAACTACCATTGTCATATATGGATGATTCACAAATTCATGTGTCTGCAAAGCTGGCCGAGGTATATATTTTATTTAATTCGTTTCCACCTCGGTTTGCATTAGCCATTCGTCTCACTGATTTTTTTTTCTTTTTCTGTATACGAAAAAAGCTGAGTTGATAATCACATTGACGCCAGGAGAAGATCAAACAGTTCAAATACCATCTGTAAGGCGACAAGAGAAACAAACCATTTATAAAAATTGTCGAGAGCTTGAGTGTCTAATTGAATCTTACTTGCTTGCTGTACGGCACACGTCTGTCATGCACATAAAATCTATCATCTCCAAATTAACCAGATTTTCAAGAGCACTAGCTTATCTCACAGTTGGAAGCTTTGAGCAAGTTGTTTGCTTCTTTTTACTAAAGCGACTTGAATGTTGTAAGTAGCTACTAGCACACTTCTGTCATGCACATAAATATCTATCATGCGGTCCCTGCTTCACGCGAAGTTCACTATCAGTGGTGAGCTGTAACTTCCAGACACCGGTCTTTATATTTAAAAGCAAAATTGATGCTAAAAGGAAAGGATTGAAAAAAAAAACGCTCATAAAGGTGATTGATTTCTTTTTACTATCAATAGACCGATTGATAAGTACAGATATGGTGACCAAATTCTCTCTCCAGGATATCACGATCTGTATGTTTTGCTTGGATCCTTGGCGTCATAAATGGAAAGGAGTTTCTTTAACAAAATAAACTATTCTTGAGATACGATTTTTTCTCTTTCGAATCGTTGCTATAATTCGTCTATGGTCATCTTGGACACATAATATTATTAACGAGGGCGCATGGAAATGCATTTCACATGTACTTTACAAGCGGCTTGCGAGTATGGTTAAGCGACGTTTCAATGACGTCACATGACCTCCTCGGCGGGGTCAGCGGCGAGTGACGAATGTCAGGTATCTTTTCCAGCTGCTTGTGCCATACGCGGTACGGCGTGTGGAATATGGATATCTTGTGTGACAGCCCTCTCATCCCGTAGTTTGTTCATTAGCGACCAGTGACGTATGGCGTATGGCAAACGGGGAATGACTTTTTCTGTGTGCCGCGTGACTTAACTTCTTGCTGAATCGACTACTCAGGCTGAATAGAGGGCGGTAAAAAATTACACCTCGCTATATTCTGTATTTCAGTTTTTTTTTTTTTTTTTTTTTTTTTGATGACCTAAAAATGATCGGGAATAGATGAACGATGAAGCTGTGTATAAATATTTTTATCGTTACAATTATTTCTAACATTAATGAAGATTTGTGAGATGAAACAAATCAATGTTGACCATATCAAGTAGAGTGGTCTTTTTCCCCCTTTCTGTGCCATCTAGCAACTCACCTGAACAATCCTCCCCTGTGTAGCCTATAGCACAGCCAGACGGACAGCCTCCACTGTGGACAAAACAGTTTCCATTGTTGGCACAGTTACACTGACGCTCACATCTCAGGCCAAACTGACCAGCTGGACAATTGGTTTCTGTGGTTTAGAAAATCAAATATTATGTGTCTAATTCTTGTATTACTGTTTTGATAAAATCTTAAACCCACAACTGAAAAAAACCCACTTAATTTGTTTTCTACCATTATAATTTTATACTTCTCTTAGTCACATAGTAACAAATGTTAATTAACAATCTCCCCTCACCTTCTCTGCCACTCCGTTTCTGTCTTCTTATATTTCTCTATTTCACTCTATAAATGTCTCTGTCTGTATGACTCTCTCTCTTCCTCTCTGTCTCTCTCTTTCTCCTCTCTGCCTCTTTGTCTCACCTCTGGCTCCTTACCCTTTCATGTCCTTAATCAGTTAATGTCTTATTCTTTTTCACTACTATTCCATGATGGGCTGGTAGTGTTAGACAACTCTAGAGACTCTAGAGAATTTATTCAAGCAAATTTCTGCTGTGCACTTGTTGGCATTATTAGATCTATATGTTTAAAAATATTGTAGCTTAGTGGTAGAAAAAACTTCGTCTCTAAACTCATTCTATTTAAAGGACCACACCTAGATTACAGTTCTTAGATTTCCCCTGGCAGTGTTTTTTTCCTCCCTGCTTCAGATTCTAATCCAAGTGTCCGTGCGGTAACCATTTCAGCCAATTGACCTCCCGATGATTAGAGAAGTTTTAATTTTATAAAGCGACCACTCATTTCTTCTACTCCAAACCAATCTAGTACTATTTTCAGATGTCCCAGCAGGTTAGATTAGTTGTAGACCTTTTGTTCTCTTGTTGCCACAAATAGAAGATTCGTTCAATAGACTGGAGGCCAAGGTGTGATAAATCCTGTAGCGCCAATCTCCACCTACATCATAATATATAGCCAGATCCTTCTTGTCCTTTGGTCAAGTGTGGGTAAGTTTGTGTTTTGCAGATGCCAGCCATTTTATTCTAACTTTGCACAAACTCTCACTTTTAATCATAACGATCACTGATGTGAGGAAACTCAATGAATGACGATATTTGGTAACATATATAGGTCTTCTCTTCTAGTATCATCGCAATAATTGTCTCATTCCGGAAGTCTTTGTGATCATAATCACCAAACATTCCTCTCCTGCGTTGATCTATTACTTTCTTCGGTGGTGAAATCAATGAGTCAACTTTAGGTAGACTGGTTTCAATATTTGCTGTTTTGAGTTCTGAGGAGAGTTCTTATATTCTCTTTTGCCAACCAGGTGTAAAGTCCTTCAGAGAATGTCATTTTACAAAATCTAAGTTGCCCTCTGTCTGTCTGAGCCAAAGCCTTCTTTAGTGAAAATTAAAATATGATTTTTTTTTCAAATTCAAGACATAAATATGTTTTTACTGGCTCTGCCGAACCCCTGAGATCAACCTATCGGGTTCGATCGAACCCAGTTTAAGAACCACTGGGATAGATCTATGATATCCTAAGTTTCATCAAGCATTCGGTATTCTCACTCGTATTTCCACCACCACCCTCTCCTCATAATCCACAAAATACCAGCACACTATTGAGTGAAACGTCTGAGTCTCACTCTTTATCGTGGTTCAAATACCGTGACCCAAAATTAGCAGTGTCTGATCTCTTTCTTTGTTCTTTGTAAAGAGTACACAGCCTTGGTATCTTTTTAGGGTATTCTCTGTGTAACAGAATAAAAAATAATATAAAAGAGTGTTACTTCTTATGTATTTCCCACAGTTATGTCTGATCCAGAGGCTGCTATGACAGAGTATAAAACTTTGACCGACTTTAAACAGACTTGACGGTTATATTGATAAAATTATCATGACGTCACACTATATATATATCAAGGTATATAACTTTGCTTGTGAAGGTGACTTCGTGCTTAGTTCCAGATCATTTTCGTCATAATTCAAGTTATATAGTCGGTTATATAACGGTCCAGATTTTAAACAATAGAGGCAGTTCACCATGCTGTAACTTATATTTTGCTCATAATAAAGATTTGTCACATCACTGCCATATATACATGTATGCAGGTTTGATTACAAATATAATCTACATGCAAGGGATTCATTTTAGCAGTTCTGTACAAAGAACTTTGTTCTTTAAAGCAACATGTTCATATTAATTTCTTTTTTAGAAAGAAGCCTTGTAGTTCGTTAGGAATGAAAGAGGGATAGGCGTCAAGTATTTTATGACGAATATGGCGAGACTTTCAAATATGATGCCATTCATAAAACAATCACTTTACGCAGAACACAAAAGGGAGTGTCGGGGAAAGATCTAGCCAGTTCAAATCAGATGATGGCTTCTTTGATTTCGGATAACTCTACCTATCTACAGATCATACTCCAGCGGTATGATGAGGTTTGAAGTTACTTCCCTTCTATAAAATTTGGCTCTTGTCCTTGCGAGGGAATGAGGAACATAGCTCAGCTGTGCAGATTGTCAAATTGGAGTTAGAAGGGAGGAATATTCTCATGGGTTCGTGTATATTGACTCCAGAGAAAAGAAAATCGATCATCATCTCAGGAAGAGTTGTATGTCTGGTTATGTTCTATGATTTTTGTAATATTGAGATCACTCCAATCTCAAAGTGTGCCTCGACACCCTTGAAATTTCCATGAGAAATCTGTTTAATGGACATCAAGCTCAGAGATCCATAAAACCTTGGCCTGGTTGTATTGGTGCCGTAGACACACTGTTGTCGGGTGAATTCAGTTATTCCAAGCAGAATTCTCACGGATTGCATTAGTGTTTCTCGCTCACCGAGTTGACTCCTTCAATTTGCATGTCCACCAATCTTTTTTTTTTTACTTTTGTCCTTGACACTAAATCCTTTCCAAGTATGGCTGTTATCAGAAAGATTACATTTGTTTTAAAACAAGAAAAAAAAACTAACAGGGCGTTTTAAACTTGGTTGACCTTTTATTAAACTTAGAAAACGGAAGTTCAAAAGTCTTCCTGCAAATGTATTTTAAGTCAGTGCAACTTCATGGTTGCCACATTAGATCCATAGTTTTTCCTCAAAATAATACGTGACTATGAACACTTAAAGTCTAGTTTTTGTCTTAGGAGAAGGCGGAGCACAACACAGCAGAATTATTATTGTGGGAAAGTTAATCAGAATATACAAGTTCCTGGTGATTTATGGTTTATAAATTTATAGAGTTGGAAAATTTAACTCTCCTTTTGTTGTATTCTTCATTTCTATTTTGTTGAATGTTATTCTCGTTTAGTGTTATGTGTTTGTTTTGTCCGGCCATACTGGCACATTGTAACTCGCGAATCCCTGGCCTTTTTAATGAAATAAAGGCTCTTCCGATTTCTACCTTGACCAAGATGGTTGCGTTTATCACGTAGATTACATCTATATTTTCTATCTGTGATTATCTTCGGGCTTGTTATAGATCTACGACTAAAAACATAACATTGGCGACGAGGATGGGATGTCATCAAAAATGAATTAGATCTGTTTTAAATCCAGATAGGATGTTCATCGGAAATATGGATCTGTGATCAAAGAAGAATCTGATATCGATAAGGCAAACGAGCACAGTGCACGTTTAGACCTAGACCTTTTTTTTCTCCGGTAAATCCATGATTTTTTGCGGCTAAGTAATACCTATTAACCATCTCATCTTGGTTAGATGTATAAGGTGGGATAAAATCACATTAATTTCCACCTTACGAGCAATTTCAACAGTTTTGAAAGTTCACCACTCTCTCGCCCTCACTCAACGCGTGTGTTTTAACGGTAAGTCAAACTGTAGAAACTTGAACCAAGGTAGATCTAGATCTCAAAAACGATGCTTTCCAAGCCAGTCATATGGAGGAGAGTTCTTACACCATAACTAGCGGCTCCTAGTGGTGACTCCATCTACGAAGTATGATTGGAGAGCAGTCACCTCTACGCAGATAGGGAAGAACAATGAGAAGTCTTCCAAGGCGGTCGTGTTGAGGGGAGTTCTTACACCATAACTAGCGGCTCCTAGTGGTGGCTCCACCTACGAAGTATGATTGGAGAGCAGTCACCTCTACGCAGATAGGGAAGAACAATGAGAAGTCTTCCAAGGCGGTCGTGTTGAGGGGAGTTCATACACCTTTACTGGCGGCTCCTAGTGGTGGCTCCGCCTATGACGCACGGCTGGTGAGCAGTCACTTTTGGCGTAAATTTGTCCTGGCTGGAAGAACGCGCTACGGAGAACTGAATATCTCAGTAGATAGAATGCTTCAGCAAATTAAACAAATCAAGGGTTCCCAATCCTATAGCAAGTCAACTCAGCCAAACAGTGCGCTACAAACTGCTTGTAAGAGTTTGTGTGCAGAGTTCCCAACATTATTTTCCCCGGGATTTTGAATTAGACATAAAATTTAAGGTCGATGCTAAACCCGTGTTCTGCAAACCCCGCACTGTCCCTCTAGCGGTACAAGATGACCTTGAAAAAGCCTACGATGCGGGCATAGCTAAAGGGGTATGGAAGCCCACCACCTTTAGCAGCTATGGTACGCCAGTTGTACCTATTAGGAAGAAAGCTCTTCAGGGGCAACCTAAGGCCCAGATACGTGTCTGTGGTGACTACTCGGTGACGGTGAACCCTCAGCTGGAGACACACAGACACCCTATTCCTAAACCAGAGGATTTGATGAGAAGGCTTGGTGGAGGTCATTATTTCAGCAAAATTGACCTGGCAGATGCGTACAACCAGATCCAGTTGTCCCCAGCCTCGCAAGAAAAACTCGCCTTGAGCACACACAGGGGAGTACTCCTGCAACAACGGCTTCCTTTCGGGATAACCTCTGCTCCGGGATATTTTCAAGAGGTGATGGATCAATTGACACATGACCTGCCAGGTGTGGCTGTTTACATCGATGACTGTCTGGTGAGTGGGACCGATGCAGATAGTTATCTCCAGAATCTTCGCAGACTACTCCAGCGTCTTGAAGAAAACGGCCTTCGCTGTCGAATGGAAAAGTGTGAGTTCGGCAAACCTTTTGTCGAGTATCTGGGGCATACCCTCTCTCGAGAAGGCATCGCAAAGGGACCCAAGGTTGATGCCATAACCAAAATGCCAGCCCCTACCAACATTCCTGAGTTGCGTGCTTTTCTTGGGCAGATACAGTTCTATGGAAAGTTTTTGCCTAACCTCGCTACAGTCCTCGAACCTCTGTATAACCTCACAAGAAAAGACTCTCGTTGGAAGTGGGGTGCAGAAGAGCAAGCTTCATTTCAACAGGTGAAGGACTGGCTATGCACAGACACTGTGCTTGCTCATTTCGATCCATCTCTGGACATCGGAATCTCATGTGATGCATCAGACTGTGGCATAGGTGCGGTGCTTTTTCACCGTTTTCCTGATGGCAGCGAACGACCGATTGCTAATGTGTCAAAGACATTGTCACCAGCTCAACGCAGGTACAGTCAGATTCACAAAGAAGCCCTTGCCATCATTTTCGCATTGACGAAGTTTCACCAGTTTCTCTATGCAAGAAAGTTTATTCTGGTTACAGACCACAAGCCTCTCCTCAACATCTTTAGTCCCCACAAGGCGACACCAGCTCTGGCAGCAAATCGTCTGGCCAGGTGGGCTGTTACTCTCAGCCAATATGACTATAGCATTGAATACAGACAATCGTCTAAACATGGCAATGCGGATGCCCTCAGTCGCTTACCTTCAGGACCAGACACAGCATTTGACGAAAGAGAAGGAGATGCGGACATGGACTCAGTTTGCACAGTCAAAATTATTAGCAATCAAATCAGATCAACTGATACAGGAGTGGTGGCCAGAGAAAGCTCCAAAGATGCAGTTATCTCGACAGTCATGAGACATTGCAGAGAAGGCTGGCCACCATGTCATGCTCCCAATGAAAGCGGGGGACTTACTCAGTGCACTCTTTTAGACAAGTACAAGACTCCCTCTCATGTGAAGCAGGATGCCTTTTCTATGGGGCGAGACTGGTCATTCCAACAAGTCTGCAACATCAAGTGTTACACATCATTCATCAAGAACACTTTGGAATGCAACGAATGAAGCAGTTGGCTCGCACAGCGGTGTATTGGCCTCACATAGACTCGCAAACCATGGACTTGTGTCGCACCTGTCCAACCTGTGCAGAACACCAAGGTAATCCACCCAAGGCTCCAGTCCATCCACAGATGCTACCCGAGAAGCCCTAGAGTCGAGTGCACATCGATCATGCTGTCAACTTCATGGGTCACAACTGGTTGGTATTCATCGACGCCTATTCGAAATATCCAATCATTCAACATCGAGCAAGGCTACCATTCAACTACTAGAAGAGGACTTTGCTCATTTTGGATTTCCTCATACTATTGTCAGTGACAACGCCGCATCTTTCAGTTCAGGCGAATTTCAGTCATGGTGTCAGGAACATGGCATCACTCATCTTGCAGGGGCTCCGTATCACCTAGCCACGAATGGGGCTGCGGAACGCCTTGTGCAAAGCTTCAAGAAATCCTTACGGAAATCCTCCTTACTTCCCAAATCAGCCCTTCAGGAATTCCTAATGACGTATCGGCGCACTCCCTTGCGAGTGGCTTATCACCCAGTGAAATTCTGAATGTCCGTCAGATCAGGTCGCTCATCGATATCCTGAAGCCGTCACCAGTGCACATTGCACAAGAGAGACAATCCCAAACTACTAGGGCAGAGACGACATCCTCGTCATCGGTGGCCAAGGTGCTCCACTCTTACAAAGCCGGTACACCTGTTTATGCTGCATACTATGGCCCCAGAAATGACAAGGATCCACGGTGGGTCCCAGCCATCGTGAAGAAGCCGTTGGGAGCCAGAACTATCCTGGTTCACGTGTGTCTTAAATGTCCTGTTTGGAAGCGCCACATAGAACTACTACGTCCTCGCTATGGAGCTGATCAAGATGCAGATCCTGGGGAGGTGACCATTCTAGAGTCAACAACTCACCCACCTCTCCAGAATCCAGCCCCTTCAGTCGTTCCAGTTACGACGGCTCAACCACCTCTCTAGATTCCTGGACCGGCAGAGCCAATGTCACGATGGCCTCAACAGACAACATACGGTCCAGACAACCCTCGGCGTTCAAGAAGGCAGAGGAGACCCAGGATAATCCTGGACGTCTGAGAGTCAGCTTGTCGGAGACCTCAAGCTTGGCGGGGAGGTGTTATGTGTTTGTTTTGTCCGGCCATACTGGCACATTGTAACTCGCGAGTCCCTGGCCTTTTTAATGAAATAAAGGCTCTTCCGGTTTCTACCTTGACCAAGATGGTTGCGTTTATCACTTAGATTACATCTATATTCTCTATCTGTGATTATCTTCGGGCTTGTTATAGATCTACGATTAAAAACATAACATTTAGCCTCGACACCCACTCTTTATTAGCCAGGGAGCGGTGGACATAGAACTTCATTGGTGCTCAAAGGGTGTGAACTTTGTAGAAGTGTACGGCTCTTAGGCCTGCAACAATATTGATTTGAACCTGCAATTGGCATAAAGCAAGAATCAGCAGTAAGTATTTATACTTTTGCAAGTCGGTCCTTTAGGTGCAGGGCAGTAAGTAGGCACACACGCAGATGCTTCAATGCAGATAAATTGTATGTTTGCTTTACTCAATGCCCATAAACTACATATTTCGGTGATGCATTTTGGCTTGATTTGTTCACAAATAGTTTTAGAGCTACAGTCTTTCCATCACTCACCACCGAAAACGAAAACCTCACACAGAGACAGGATATTGGTATAGTGCGCTGTTACAAAGCGGACTAGAGAGACAGGGAAGCTGATCCTGGGAGACGGTACCACAGTGTAGCTGTCCTGACCGGATCCTCCAGAGTCTGTGTAGCTGTAGGGTGTGGTTGTGCTGGAGTCTGACTGGGCTGTCAGTGTGAAGCCTGCCAGACGGTCCTTGCAGCAATTATCTGTCGATACAGATTTTAATCATAGTTAACTTGCCATTACGACAACGCTGAGTGTTTCAATTCATTCAACCTGATAGCAATGTCTATACATGTGCAAATGTGATATTCAAGTAAATTTGATCGTTCTTTTATTTATTTATACCCACTGGACAGTCGGAAATTGATACAGATCTTTTACTTGTATTCAAGCAACAATTGGTCACAAATCAAAGTTTTGAGGTGAGTCATTAAAGATATAATTGATGTTGTTGTTTTTTATTTTTTTTTTTTTTGCATCTTTCTTGGGAATTTCAACTTATATGTTTTATTTGCTATTTATCACATATGGTTATAAACATTAAATGTGATCTATAAAGAATTGTTTGTTGGGTTCAAAGTTTTATTATTCTCCGTAATGAACAGCTCTTTATTCTTGAAAATTGAGTGGACTGCTCATTTTTTTAGTTTTAAAACTTTTTACTTAGGGAAGCATATGATGCTTTTAATCATTAACCTCATATAAGAATAGATAGAAAAATCCAAACAGTTCTGGTTGTGTTTAAATTAACAAGCCATTCTCACGATAAACTAATCACTTGTTCCTCTTAAACTCGGGACGGCCATGACTTAAACCCACGACGGCACCCAGCGTGTAATGAAGATAAAATTACTTCAAACCGTCTCCGCGCAAGACATGAACACAACTGTACAGGATGGGAGTAAAAAGATGTTTTCAGAAAGTTGAATCATTCAAATCCCTGGTTGTAGTTTTTATTTTGTAAAGACAAAATTGAGCATCTAGATTTTATATTTATTTTTCAATTAGTATTTGATTTTATCAAATGATGAAAAGCTGTTGATTATCATCTTTGTTTATCTATTTCAGTTAAGAAGAGAAACGGCGCTAAAAACGTTGACCTCAATATAAGATGAAATGGTAATACTATAGAGCAGTTTCTGCCTGTGTTTTTTATACAGAAACAAAGAGAACTAGAGATGAAGGACCCAAAAACTAGATCAAGGGCTCAAAAAGAATCCTCATCTGCCTAGTGCTAAGCATATATATATACATACACACACACACACATATATATATATACATACACACACACACACACACATATATAAAGGACATGCCGAGCACAACAATACGATAATAAGTGAGTAATGGAAATTAAACGCTTCTCACAGCTGTGGTTAATCTATCAATAGAGTATGAGTTTAATGCCGTGTTTGATGGACAGTTTACAAACAGCTTTCGTGGTGCTATATCATGCGCACCCTTTTTATAGATCAGAAATCGTCTCCAACTTTTTTTTTCAAGCAACCTTTACTTGATATCTTAAAAACCTCTTTATGTAATGTACTACTTACAAATGCTACAGATTAACAACAACATTTAATTTGGCAAACACAACATTGTCTGTAGATGATATTACCGTTTTCTATTAAATATACATGTAAATTGTATATATTAATAATATACAATAAATGAGGGGACAAAAACGATTTCGAATTCTCCGTATCTAACCGGCTTATGTTCATTTACAAATTCATAGAATTTACAAATCAAGGTTATTTCAAATACAAGAAGGTATATTTTAATTTTGGATTTGAATTTTTCAAAAAATCTTTTCAAAGGTACGTTTCCAAACTTTAATTGAATGTCATAGACTGTAAATGTACCTCGTGTTATTGGATATGTTACTCTCAATGTAGATAATTGCCTAATGTAAATGTAAGAAAGAAATTTTGATTAATGTGCGCATAAAGCAGACAAATTTCTCATTGCTTGAATAAGGTAAAAAGCTTACCAAAGGTACACATTAAGAAAGATTTTTAGCATTTTACTTGATGTGAAAAATGGTAACTAGAAGAAAGACAGTCGCCCTGTTGGAGCACAAGATGGACTTACTTCATGTTGTTCGGGTTTTTGTTTTGTGTTAAGCCTTCTTAAAGATGATCAGAGGACTTCAAATTTGTTCAAAGGCAAATCAACATCAGTTTTTATAAACAAAAAGGCAAGGACGTCGTAAAGTTTCAGTCAGCGACGGTCCAAAATTTGGATTCAGTTCGTCTTTTTTCGTCAAAAAAAAAATAAACCCAAAACATTTTTGTGATTTATCTACTGAAGATGAACTTAAGAAAAAAATACGTAGAATATGAAAGAAACCAGCAGGGGCCGCTCTCTCCGAAGAGGATGAAGTAAGGGAGGTTGTATCAGTGACACCAAAGGTAGAGAATGAAGTAAGGGAGGTTGTATCAGTGACATCAGGGATGGAGAAAGGAGTAAAGGGAGGTTGTATCAGTGACATCAGGGATAGAGAAAGGAGTAAAGGAAGGTTGTATCAGTGACATCAGGGATAGAGAAAGGAGTAAAGGAAGGTTGTATCAGTGACATCAGGGATAGAGAAAGGAGTAAAGGAAGGTTGTATCAGTGACATCAGGGATAGAGAAAGGAGTAAGTAAGATTGTATCAGTGACATCAGGGATAGAGAAAGGAGTAAAGGAAGGTTGTATCAGTGACATCAGGGATGGAGAAAGGAGTAAAGGAAGGTTGTATCAGTGACAACAGAGATAGAGAAAGGAGTAAAGGAAGGTTGTATCAGTGACATCAGGGATGGAGAAAGGAGTAAAGGAAGGTTGTATCAGTGACATCAGGGATGGAGAAAGGAGTAAAGGAAGGTTGTATCAGTGACATCAGGGATGGAGAAAGGAGTAAAGGAAGGTTGTATCAGTGACATCAGGGATAGAGAAAGGAGTAAAGGAAGGTTGTATCAGTGACATCAGGGATGGAGAAAGGAGTAAAGGAAGGTTGTATCAGTGACATCAGGGATGGAGAAAGGAGTAAAGGAAGGTTGTATCAGTGACATCAGGGATAGAGAAAGGAGAAAGTAAGGGAGGTTGTATCAGTGACACCA
The DNA here is from genome assembly GCA_033675545.1 of Elysia crispata. Taxonomy (NCBI): domain Eukaryota; kingdom Metazoa; phylum Mollusca; class Gastropoda; family Plakobranchidae; genus Elysia; species Elysia crispata. The sequence goes on along the minus strand of JAWDGP010005518.1, from coordinate 54,584 downwards.
AAGGTAGAATATTCAGTAAAGGAGATTGTATTAGTGACATTAGAGGTAGATGATAAAGTAAGGGAGGTTGTATCAGTGACACCAAAGGTAGAGAATGAAGTAAGGGAGGTTGTATCAGTGACAATAAAGGTAGAATATTAAGTAAGGGAGGTTGTACCAGTGACACCAAAGGTAGAGAATGAAGTAAGGGAGGTTGTACCAGTGAGAGCAGGGAAGACGATAATGTAAGGGAGGTTGCATTTGTGACAGCAAAAGTATTGGAGGGAGGTTGTATTAGTGATGGTGGAGATAAAGAATGAAGAAAGGGAGTTTGTATTCGAGTCTGAAGTAAGGGATGTTGTATCGGTGACAGCAGAGGTAGAGGCTGAAGTAAGGGACGTTGAATCTGTGACAGTAGAGAATGAAGTAAGGGGGTTGTTTCAGTTACAGTAGAGGAAGAGAATGAAGTAAGGGGGTGTTTTAGTTACAGTAGAGATAGAGAATGAAATAAGGGGGTGTTTTAGTTACAGTAGAGATAGAGAATGAAATAAGGGGGTGTTTTAGTTACAGTAGAGATAGAGAATGAAGTAAGGGGGTGTTTTAGTTACAGTAGAGGTACAGGATGAAGTAAGGGTGTGTTTTAGTTACAGTGGAGGTAGAGAATGAAGTAAGGGGGGGTTTAGTTACAGTAGAGGTAAGGATGAAGTAAGGGTGTGTTTTAGTTACAGTAGCGGTAGAGAATGAAGTAAGGGGTGTTTTAGTTACAGTAGAGGTAGAGAATGAAGTAAGGGGTGTTTTAGTTACAGTAGAAAAAGTGAATGAAGTAAGGGGGTGTTTTAGTTACATTAGAGGTAGAGAATGAAGTAAGGGGGTGTTTTAGTTACAGTAGAGGTAGAGAATGAAGTAAGGGGGTGTTTTAGTTACAGTAGAGGTAGAGAATGAAGGAAACGGGTGTTTTAGTTACAGTAGAGGTAGAGAATGAAGTAAGGGGGTGTTTTAGTTACAGCAAAGATAGAGAAAGAAGTAAGGCTGTGTTTTAGCTACAGTAGACGTAGAGAATGAAGTAAGGGGGTGTTTTAGTTACAGTAGAGGTAGAGAATGAAGTAAGGGGTGTTTTAGTTACAGCAGAAATAGAGAATGAAGTAAGGGGGTGTTTTAGTTACAGCAGAGATAGAGAATTAAGTAGGGGGTGTTTTAGTTACAGTATAGGAAGAAAATGAAGTAAGGGGGTCTTTTGGTTACAGTAGAGATAGAGAATGAAGTAAGGGGGTGTTTTAGTTACAGCAGACATAGAGAATGAAGTAAGAGGGTGTTTTGGTTAGAAAAGAGATAGAGAATGAAGTAAGGGGGTGTTTTAGTTACAGCAGAGATAGAGAATGAAGTAAGGGGGTGTTTTAGTTACAGTAGAGGTAGAGAATAAAGTAAGGGGGTGTTTTAGTTACAGTAGAGAAAGAGAATGAAGTAAGGGGGTGTTTTAGTTACAGTAGAGGAAGAGAATGAAGTAAGGGGGTGTTTTAGTTACAGTAAAGGAAGAGAATGAAGTAAGGGGATGTTTTAGTTACAGTAGAGGAAGAAAAGAAGTAAGGGGGTGTTTTAGTTACAGTAGAGGTAGAGGATGAAGTAAGGGAGTGTTTTAGTTACTGTACAGGTACAGGATGATGTGAGGGGGTGTTTTAGTTAAGGTAGAGGTAGAGAATGAAGTAAGGGGGTGTTTTAGTTACAGTAGAGGTAGAAAATGAAGTACGGGGGTGTTTTACTTATAGTAGAGGTACAGAATAAAGTAAGGGGGTGTTTTGGTTACAGTAGAGGAAGAGAATGAAGTAAGGGGGTGTTTTAGTTACAGTAGAGGAAGAAAAGAAGTAAGGGGGTGTTTTAGTTACAGTAGAGGTAGAGGATGAAGTAAGGGGATGTTTTAGTTACAGTAGAGGAAGAAAAGAAGTAAAGTGGTGTTTTAGTTACAGTAGAGGTAGAGAGTGAAGTAAGGGGGTGTTTTAGTTACAGTAGAGGTAGAGGATGAAGTAAGGGGGTGTTTTAGTTACAGTAGAGGTAGAGAATGAAGTAAGGGGGTGTTTTAGTTACAGTAGAGGAAGAGAATGAAGTAAGGGGGTGTTTTAGTTACAGTAGAGGTAGAGAATGAAGTAAGGGGGTGTTTTAGTTAAAGTAGAGGTAGAGAGTGAAGTAAGGGGGTGTTTTAATTACAGTAGAGGTAGAGAGTGAAGTAAGGGGGTGTTTTAGTTACAGTAGAGGTAGAGAGTGAAGTGAGGGGGTGTTTTAGTTACAGGAGAGAAAGAGAATGAAGTAAGGGGGTGTTTTAGCTACAGTAGAGGAAGAGAATGAAGTAAGGGGCTGTTTAAGTTACAGCAGAGGAAGAAAATGAAGTAAAGGGGTGTTTTAGTTACAGCAGAGGAAGAGAATGAAGTAAGGGGGTGTTTTAGTTACAGTAGAAGAAGAAAATGAAGTAAGGGGGTGTTTTATTTACAGCAGAGATAGAGAATGAAGTAAGAGGGTGTTTTATTTACAGTAGAGATAGAGAATGAAGTAAGGGGATGTTTTAGTTACAGCAGAGATGGAGAATGAAGTAAGGGGGTGTTTCAGTTACAGTAGAGGTAGAGAGTGAAGTAAGGGGGTGTTTTAGGTACAGTAGAGAAAGAGAATGAAGTAAGGGGGTGTTTTAGTTACAGTGGAGGAAGAGAAAGAAGTAAGGGGGTGTTTTAGTTACAGTAGAGGTAGAGAATAAAGTAAGGGTGTGTTTTAGTTACAGTAGAGGTAGAGAATGAAGGAAACGGGTGTTTAAGTTACATTAGAGGTAGAGAATGAAGTAAGGGGGTGTTTTAGTTACAGCAGAGATAGAGAATGAAGTAAGGGGTTGTTTTAGTTACAGTAGAGGTAGAGAATAAAGTAAGGGGGTGTTTTAGTTACAGTAGAGAAAGAGAATGAAGTAAGGGGGTGTTTTAGTTACAGTAGAGGTAGCGAATGAAGTAACTAGGTGTTTTAGTTAAAGTAGAGGTAGAGAATGAAGTAAGGGGGTGTTTTAGTTAGAGTAGAGGTAGAGGATGAAGTAAGGGGGTGTTTTAGTTACAGTAGAGGTAGAGAATGAAGTAAGGGGGTGTTTTAGTTACAGTAGAGGTAGAGAATGAAGTAAGGGGGTGTTTTAGTTACAGTAGAGGTAGAGAATTGTGAGTGAAGTTCATAATCAGTGGGGGAATGAAAAGCGAGAATGTATGTGCCTTAGCCTTAGCCTTAGATTTAGCCTTGGAACTATAAAAGACGACGAACACGAGGGTTCGCCCTCTTTGCACATAGCATTTTTGTTGAGAAAGACAGGAGATTTTACATCTGTAAAACTAAATCGGGAGAGGTGAGAAATTATAAGATCTGGATCAAGATTTTGATTTAATTAATATTAACGTAAATTGTAAAATAATAACGAATTTAGAGATTTAAAGAAATAATTAATTTCATTTCAGAAGTTTTTCTTTATTATGTCTGAATCATAATGTTGATTGTTGTTAATATAGATTAACGATTGAATAGCTGATGCTAAATTAAAAACTGTTTTCCTATTCTGTTGCAGGAAAAATTTATACTAAAAAATTAGCACCCGAACAAAAAAAAAAAAATAAAAAGAAACAAATATTCAAAATAACATTTAAACAAATCTCCTAATCTTCAATATGTGAAATTATTGTTAGCAAAAAGGAAAAAGCAATTTATTGCTTCATAAATGGAAAAAAAAAAGTTGTGTCCTAAGTGACAAGCAAAAATAATTTATACTTATGCTGAGAAATACAAAAGGAAACGGCCTCATGAACTGAGTAAAAAAAAAAAAAAAAAATCTTTATATGTATATATATATATATATACATAAGAAAAAAAAACCAAACTATTATACTCTGAAAAAGACAATTTTGCTAAAGAAAGAAGTCAAGAAAAGGACTATTAAAACAAGGACTGGTGTGTGTGAGAGGACAAGGACTGGTGTGTGTTTACAAGAACTGGTGTATGAACAAAGATCTGGTAGTTGGAAGCAAGACGTGGAATACAAGGAAAGAAAAGAAAAATGTAATTGATAAGATAGAATTTATATAAGAATTAATAGCGTAGGTTTAATTTATAATTTTGTTTTATAGATATATTTATTTAGTTTATTAAGATTATTGTTTTGTTTTTGTATTATGTATAAGGGGGGAATTCATTAGAATAAATATTGGAAATTTAAAATATTGTTGGGTTTTTATTTTGTCACATAAATCTATATGTTTGTGACATAGTTAAAAGAAAATTTATTATAGATTATAATTAACTTAAGTATAAATAATTTGTTTTTATAGAATTTGAGTCCTTTGCAAGGAATTATAATCAAATTTTATAAATTAGAGTAAAATTATATATCCCTATTAATTATAATATAGTGAGTACATTAGAGAGGGAGTTTAATCTTTTATATGGAGGGGACATGTATAGATAGAAGATAAAAAAATATTTTAGCACGGGGGATATATTTTACATGGAGGGGACACTATTGGGAACACTTTAGGGGCAATTGACTATATTGTAATTATATAATCGTAATTCTATATCAGTTTTGCCATTCTCTTTTAAAAAAGATTTTTCCTCTCCTCGATTTTAATTCTCATTATATGCAATACATATATTATGTTCTAATATCGAACTATTTTTATCTCCACGAGTCGGTTTCATCATCGCACTGGGCGGTGCATCCACTGGGACGGCCACAGTGTTGAGACAGGTGTATTGCGGGGGAGTTCGTCGGCGTGTTGACTCCGGATGAAGAGTAACGAAACAAAAGTTAAGTGATTTTTTTCCCTGTCACATTACCCGGAGAGACGACAAACCTTTTATAAAAATAAATAATCTAGTGTTTTATCTGAGACAGTTACATGCTCACATTTCTTATTGTGTTATAATTGTATCTATATCGGAGAGGTGGCGCGGGTATTGTCTCTTTTGTCAGCAGAGTTTTTCCGAGTTTTTTTTTAATATAACTATCCAAGTATTTTCTCTAGATTGTTAATTGACCCCCTTAAATATAGTTTAATCTAGAATTAAATACACCCCGATCGTTATATTATTTGATAAGTGGTAATACATTCCGAAAATTTTCTAAGACTCCGCTGATTCTTGAGATAATATAGTTCTGTAGGTTGTATCTTATTCATTTCACAAAATTTTCGTGTTTAGATTGTCGCGTGGTTCTGTAAGATATTACGAGAGTGTGAAAGGTTATGATTGATGTTTTTCTCACGTGATTTACTATCTGTCTAAGTGTATTCTAGTTAGCTGTATTTTTACATATATTTTATCCCCACCCATAAATTTATAGTATGTAATTAGGCCGTTATAGTGAGTTCCCACCCTTAGTCTTGTTTCGTTAGTAAACTGGTCTTGTAGCGTTTTTTACAATACATTCTTCATAATTTTATTGTGAGTAAAACCTATTTTCTGCCTTAGAGTACACACATCTAGATCTAACTCTAGAATTAATTATACCATAGTCACTAATAAAAATACGTGTCAATATAAACACTATTATACAAATATTTATAAAAGAACTATCTGTTCTTAATACGTGTCTTTGAAAGCACGATATGAAAACGGTAAACTGAGAATATTAAAAATGTTGGTGAGAAAGTCAAAGGACTAACAAACACTAAAGTGAACATATACAGGTCATTTCACCAAATAAACAAAATATAAACAAAATATTAGTAATTTGGAGATCAGTGCACGTCTCCAATATTACATTCTACAAGTAAAAGTAGAATATTGAAAACCTCAAAATATAGTGTAAAATAAATAAATGTATAAAGAATCAAAGAAGTGAGTTAAACTCACTACATAAATGTATCTCCTGTAGACCGAAAACATAGCTATTGAGGAGCCTTGTATGAAATAAAGTATTTGTGGAGATAAAAAAATTAAGATACATAACGTAAACAATAATGATCAATTAGAACTTGGTGACTTTTATATCGTGTGTCTAAGAAATTTCCTAATTGACTCAGTATCTGTCTTGCGTGTGACTTGATTAATTTTGAGTGCATACGTACAGATAGAACATTAGTACTGTAGATCGCCGGAAATTGACATATGCTTTAAAAGAGCTAAGAAGTCGATTTTAATGATATAATTCATAAGCATTTCGTAAACTTGTGTCTGGTTATTTTTGTGTTTAGCCTCAAAGTACCCCGAGGTTTATTAAGACATAAAAGCAAGTGTAACTTACCAGTCATAGGGCGAAATTTGGAATTTTGCATTTGATCTTTAGAGTTGGTGAGCACTAATCAAGTAAAATATAAATAACCTTCTGTTATGTTGAGGTGAGATGTTGAATCAATTTACTAAGGAGACACTACGCTATATATAGATTTGACCTGCTTGAGTTGAAAAAAAAAAAAAAAGGGGAAATAATACAGGAATACTAATTCCACAAGAAAAGAGAAATAATATTGAAAAGTGACTATGATGAACACATAATGTTAATGTAAAGAGCAAAATTTTGTTTTTATTACATTCTAAGACTATAAACTGGCCTATAGCTCGTAGCTAGCTTAAAACCCAAATAGTCCTCTGGAAAAATAATTTAACTTTCTAAATTTATTGTACTGTCATTGTTGTCATTTCGTTGTAATTTTTTGGAATAGTTATTGCTTACATGGTTATAATTTCCATACAGTTGAAGTAAATTCTATGACATTGAAACGATAATCGAGTTGCTAATAGTCGAAGAAGAAAGACTGTTTTGCAACAATTGTATATCTCTTTTAATATTCATATACCCACATGAAATATAATTAATACTCAGTCTAAGGACGAGAATATAATACAACATTGAAATTACAATAATAAAGAGATAAAATATAAAACTTAACCATGGATCTAGCTGCTATAAAACAATTAGCTGAGGATCTTAATTATGAAGGTCAAGACTTACGTAACTTTGTTGATAAACAGATACAATTGTATGAAGATGAACTAAATAGATCTAGCGAAAAAGATGAAAGAGAGGAGAGAATGAAAAAGAGAGAACTAGATCTAAGAGAAAGAGAATTACAGGCTAGAGAAAAGGAAAGAGAACATGAGATAAAACTAAAAGAATTAGAATTGAAAATGAAAGGCAGTAAAAATGAGAGTAATGGTGAGGAGACTAAACAGGGAAAGGTCAATAATTTTACAAGGATCCCTAAACTACCTAACTTTAACCCTGAGCATGATGATTTGCCAGCGTATATATCTAGATTTGAATTGACAGCATCTCAGAATAGATGGAATGAAGAGGAAAAATTTATAGGACTATCAAATTTGTTGACGGGAGAATGTTTGCAGGTGTTGCATAGTTTACAAGATAAATCATATAATGCTTTAAAAGATGCTTTATTTAAAAGATACAAATACACAGAAGAAGGTTTCCATGAGAGATTTAGGAAGACTTGCCCTAAAGAAGGAGAGGATTTTAGTAATTATGTGAATAGACTAGTGTTAGGACGAGATAGATGGTTTGAGAGTGCCGGTGTAAAGAAAGATGACTATAAAGGCTTAGCTGATTTAGTTTTAAAAGAACAAATGTATGAGTCGTGTAGCGCTGAACTTGTCACATTTTTGAAGGAGCGTAACCCTAAAACAACTAGTGATATTGTAGGTCTAGCTGAACAGTTTCAAACAGCACATCCTAATGCTAAACTATCAAAAAAACCTAGCTTATGTGCTTTGTCAACTAAATTTCAAGAAAGACAAAGTAGAACTATGGATAGAGAGCAGGACAGAACTAGATATGCCAGTGCCCCAAATTTTGGAAGAAAACAAAATAGCAACATCAGACAACCATTTAGGCCTAGACCTAATGTATCACAGTCAAATTTTAACTATAGACCTAGAACACCTAACCAGTATGGCAATGTGCGGCCTCAGTTCCAACCTAATTTCTATAAGCCAAGACAGCAGGATTCACGAACACTAAATCAGGTTAGACAGCAGTTCGGTCCTAGAAATAATAATAAGAAAGCAAACTTGAGCTCATCATTATCAGGTGATGAAAGCAATATTCCATTATTCAAGGGTCTCATAAATAATATAGAATGTTCAGTCATGAGAGACACAGGTTGTTCTATGTCAGCAGCTTCTGCTAGTAAAGTTTTACATTCACAAATGACTAATGAAAAGGTAGAGTGTACACTAATAAATGGTCAGACCATTACACAACCCACAGCAATAATAGACGTTGTTACACCTTTCTATCAAGGAAGAATAGAAGTACTTGTATTTACAAATTGCGTTGCAGATTTGATTTTAGGGAATGATATAGATCCTAACACACATATTAAGATACAAGGTCTAAGAAATGACAAACATGATGATAACTCAAATAGAGATAGTTATTTGAAACACATAACAGCTCCAGTGACAACAAGATCACAAACTGCTAAAACAAAAGAAAAGGATAAATCTACTATTAAAAATAGTGAAGAAAAAACTACAAGTAAAACTAACGCTATCAATATGGATAACAATAGATCAAAATCTAACTCCAGTGGTCAAGAAAAATCACACATCTTTGGAAAGTTTTCTAAAGAAGCTTTTCAACAAGCTCAGGAGCAAGACAAATCTTTATCTAAATTAAAATACCTTGCTAACACTGGAATGTCTGGATATGCATATGAAGATGGACTATTGATCAGAAGATTTGAAAACAAAATTGATAACCAAATTAGTATTATTGTTCCTTCTTGCTTAAGAATGGAAGTGTTGAAGTTAGCTCATGATTCTGTATTTGCCGGACATCTTGGCATAGCAGCGACCAAGAAATCTTTATTAAATAGATTTACATGGCCTGGCGTCACAAAAGACATTGCTAACTATGTAAAATCATGTGAAATATGCCAGAAACACGCTAAAAAGAAACCTAAAATACCTTTGGGAAAGATGGAAGTTATCACAAAACCGTTTGAAAAAGTAGCTATAGACATTGTAGGTCCACTACCTGAAACAAATAAAGGCAATTCTTACATACTGACTTTGGTAGATTTTTCTACAAGATGGCCTGAAGCGATACCACTAAAAAGAACCAAAACTGAAAATGTTGCAGAAGCACTATTCGACATCTTTTCAAGGCTAGGAATACCCAAAGTAGTACTATCAGATAACGGCAGACAACTTATTTCGGATTCAATGCAAGAAACTATGAAAATGTTAGGCGTTGAACAGAAACTTTCAGCACCTTTACACCCCCAATCACATGGACTAGTTGAGAGATGTAACCAAACGATACAAAAGACTTTAGTCAAGCTATCTGAAGAAAACCCTTTAGATTGGGATATACTACTAAACCCTACTCTTTTTGCTCTGAGGCAAATGCCTAACACATCAACAGGTTTTCCCCCTTTTGAACTAATGTATGGAAGAAAAGTCAGAGGTCCTATAGATGTTTTGGCTGACTCTTGTTCTAATCATAATGAAGAAAATGATGAATTGATACATGCATATTCCTATGCACAAAAACTTAAAGGAATTATAAAAAAATCCAACAAGATAGCTTCACACGCTGTGAAGATAAGCAGTCAAAAACAAAAAGATTATGCTGATCAACATAGTCAATACAGATCATTCAAGAAAGGTCAAAAAGTAATGATTTTACTTCCTAAAAACAATAGTAAAATTTACCATAACTACCAGGGACCATTCCAAATTATTAATAAAAAAGGTGACAACTATTTCTTTAAAATAAATGACAATATCAGATGTTACCACGCCAACTTGTTAAAAACATGGTATGATAGAAAACCATCAGACAATACTATCAAATTAGCCACATTAGCTTTTATACCCATGTCTAAGGAAGAAGAATTGGAAGAGAAAGAAGCAAATATTGAATATCTCATAAATAAATCAACACAAAGTTTCAAAGATATAAAGTTAGACGAAAATCTTACGCCTATACAAAAATCAGATATAAGAGACATTTTGTCTAAATTTCAGAACACACTAACAGATATACCAGGCAGAACTAATGTTTTGGAACATGATATCAGACTCACTGATACAACACCTTTTAAAGTACACCAATATCCCACTCCATTTAGAGCCAAAGATGCAATTGAGAAAGAAATTGAAACTATGCTAGAACAGGATATTATTAGACCTTCTAGTAGTCCATATTGTAGCCCTATTACAGTTGTAGCGAAACCAGATGGAAGTATTCGTTTGTGCATTGACTTTAGAAAATTGAATTCTGTTACTATATTTGATAACGAACCCATCCCACAAATGGATGAAATGGTAACCAGAATTACTAAAGCAAAATATTTCACAAAACTTGATCTAACTAAAGGATATTGGCAAATTCCTTTGAAAGAAAATTGTAAACAATATACTGCTTTTCAAACATCACTAGGATTAATGGAATTTAACTACCTACCTTTTGGACTATCAACTGCAGCTCCAACTTTTCAGAGAGCAATGAATAAAGTACTTGGACATCTTAAATTCGTAGCAAGCTATTTTGATGATGTATTAATTTTCAGTGAAACATGGAATGATCATTTAGAACATATAAGAGAGACTTTAGAAACTCTGAGGAAAGCAAACCTTACAGCGAAACCATCAAAATGTCATATAGGATTCAGAACAATTAACTTTTTAGGACATATAGTAGGCAAAGGAAACATTAAGCCAGATCCAATAAAAACAGAGAAAATCCTTAACCTCACAAGACCGAAAACAAAAAAAGATGTTAGAAAAATTTGTGGCTTAATAAACTACTATAGGAAATTTATTCCTTTCTTTTCTCACAAAATAGCTCCTTTAACTTCTCTACTAAAAAAAGAGAACCCAAATCAAATTGTCTGGAATGAAGATTGTGAGATAGCTTTTGAGGAAATAAAACATGCACTAGCTTCTGATCCCATTTTAGCTATACCTGATCTTAATAAAGAATTCATTGTTAGAGCCGACGCTTCTAGCAAAGCTATTGGTGCAGTCCTACTTCAGAAACACAATGACATTCTAAAACCTTGCTATTATATTTCCAGGAAATTGTTAGAAAGGGAATGCAATTACCCAATTATAGAAAAAGAATGCCTTGCTATTGTTTTCGCTTTACATCATTTCTCCAAGTATCTTCTGATGAATTCGTTCATTATTCAATCAGATCATAAACCGTTAACATTTTTAAAAATGAATAAAACTAAGAATGCAAGATTGCTCCGTTATGCATTATCTCTGCAGCCATTTGCTTTTAAAGTAGAACCCATTAAGGGGACAGAGAACTGCATTAGTGACATTTTAAGCAGATTCTGATGCTTTTGATCCTAATTAAAAAAAAGAAAAAATACAATAAAGCTTAAGTGTAGTTGTTTTTCCGGGTATGTGGGGGAAGAAGTGTCACATTTTTTATCATTTAAACCAACAAATGCTTAAAACAATTTTTTCTCTATCACGTTTCTCTTTGTCTGGGTGAACCGCCGGTGCAGCTCTGCCACCAGTACTACCTGCCTCGACGCTGGGGATCTTCCACAGATGGATGCTTTGCCCACTGCTGTGAAGAACGACCCACAAGACTTCATCAATATAATTTAGGAATCTAGGAATTGCTATATGATGTATATCCATTGTATAATTTGATTGTATTAGAATGAAATTTAAATCGAAATTGTGTAATTTCGTAGGGGGAGATAGGGGGGTGTGAGTGAAGTTCATAATCAGTGGGGGAATGAAAAGCGAGAATGTATGTGCCTTAGCCTTAGCCTTAGATTTAGCCTTGGAACTATAAAAGACGACGAACACGAGGGTTCGCCCTCTTTGCACATAGCATTTTTGTTGAGAAAGACAGGAGATTTTACATCTGTAAAACTAAATCGGGAGAGGTGAGAAATTATAAGATCTGGATCAAGATTTTGATTTAATTAATATTAACGTAAATTGTAAAATAATAACGAATTTAGAGATTTAAAGAAATAATTAATTTCATTTCAGAAGTTTTTCTTTATTGCCTGAATCATAATGTTGATTGTTGTTAATATAGATTAACGATTGAATAGCTGATGCTAAATTAAAAAAACTGTTTTCCTATTCTGTTGCAGGAAAAATTTATACTAAAAAAAATTAGCACCCGAACAAAACAAAAAAAATAAAAAGAAACAAATATTCAAAATATTTAAACAAATCTCCTAATCTTCAATATGTGAAATTATTGTTAGCAAAAAGGAAAAAGCAATTTATTGCTTCATAAATGGAAAAAAAAAAGTTGTATCCTAAGTGACAAGCAAAAATAATTTATACTTATGCTGAGAAATACAAAAGGAAACGGCCTCATGAACTGAGTAAAAAAAAAAAAAAAAAAAAATCTTTATATGTATATATATATATATACATAAGAAAAAAAACCAAACTATTATACTCTGAAAAAGACAATTTTGCTAAAGAAAGAAGTCAAGAAAAGGACTATTAAAACAAGGACTGGTGTGTGTGAGAGGACAAGGACTGGTGTGTATTTACAAGAACTGGTGTATGAACAAAGATCTGGTGTATGAACAAAGACGTGGAATACAAGGAAAGAAAAGAAAAATGTAATTGATAAGATAGAATTTATATAAGAATTAATAGCGTAGGTTTAATTTATAATTTTGTTTTATAGATATATTTATTTAGTTTATTAAGATTATTGTTTTGTTTTTGTATTATGTATAAGGGGGGAATTCATTAGAATAAAAATATAAAATTCTAAAATATTGTTGGGTTTTTATTTTGTCACATAAATCTATATGTTTGTGACATAGTTAAAAGAATTATGGATTGTAATTAATTTATATTAAGTACAGATAATTTGTTTTATAGAATTTGAGTCCTTTGCAAGGAATTGTAATCAAATTTTATAAATTAGTAAAAAATTATATCCCTATTAATTATAATATAGTGAGTACATTAGAGAGGGAGTTTAATCTTTTACATGGAGGGGACATGTATAGATAGAAGATAAAAAATTTTAGCACGGGGTATATATTTTACAAGAATGAAGCAAGGGGGTGTTTTAGTTACAGTAGAGGAAAGAATGAAGTAAGGGGGTGTTTTAGTTACAGTAGAGGAAGAGAATGAAGTAAGGGGTGTTTTAATTACAGCAGAGGAAGAGAATGAAGTAAGGGGAGTGTTTTAGTTACAGTAGAGGTAGAGAATGAAGTAAGGGGGTGTTTTAATTACAGTAGAGGTAGAGAGTGAAGTAAGGGGTGTTTTAGTTACAGTAGAGAAAGAGAATGAAATAAGGGGGTGTTCTAGTTACAGTAGAGGAAGAGAATGAAGTAAGGGGGTGTTATAGTTACAGTAGAGGTAGAGAGTGAAGTAAGGGGGTGTTTTAGTTACAGTAGAGAAAGAGAATGAAGTAAGGGGATGTTTTAGTTACAGTAGAGGTAGAGAGTGAAGTAAGGGGTGTTTTAGTTACAGTAGAGGTAGAGAGTGAAGTAAGGGTGTTTTAGTTACAGTAGAGAAAGATAATGAAGTAAGGGGGTGTTTTAGCTACAGTAGAGGAAGAGAATGAAGTAAGGGGGTGTTTTAAATTACAGTAGAGGTAAGAGAATGAAGTAAGGGGGTGTTTTAGTTACAGCAGAGAGAGAGAATGAAGTAAGAGGGTGTTTTGTTTACAGTAGAGATAGAGAATGAAGTAAGGGGGTGTTTTAGTTACACTAGAGGAAAGAGAATGAAGTAAGGGGGTGTTTTAGTTACAGTAGAGATAGAGAATAAAGGAAAAGGGTGTTTTAGTTACAGTAGAGGTAGAGAACGAAGGAAACAGGTGTTTTAGTTACAGTAGAGTTAGACAATGAAGTAAGGGGGTGTTTTAGTTACAGCAAAGATAGAGAAAGAAGTAAGGCTGTGTTTTAGCTACAGTAGATGTAGAGAATGAAGTAAGGGGGTGTTTTAGTTACAGTAGAGGTAGAGAATGAAGTAAGGGGGTGTTTTAGTTACAGCAGAAATAGAGAATGAAGTGAGGGGTTGTTTTAGTTACAGTAGAGGAAGAGAATGAAGTAAGGGGGTGTTTTAGTTACAGTAGAAGAAGAAAATGAAGTAAGGGGGTGTTTTAGTTACAGTAGAGATAGAGAATGAAGTAAGGGGGTGTTTTAGTTACAGTAGAGATAGAGAATGAAGTAAGGGGGTGTTTTAGTTACAGTAGAGGAAGAGAATGAAGTAAGGGGATGTTTTAGTTACAGTAGAGGTAGAGAATGAAGTAAGGGGGTGTTTTAGTTACAGTAAAAGAAGAGAATGAAGTAAGGGGATGTTTTAGTTACAGTAGAGGTAGAGAATAAAGTAAGGGGGTGTTTTAGTTACAGTAGAGGTAGAGAATGAAGTAAGGGGGTGTTTTAATTACGGCAGAGGAAGAGAATGAAGTAAGGGGGTGTTTTAGTTACAAAAGAGGAAGAGAATGAAGTAAGGGGGTGTTTTAATTACAGTAGAGGTAGAGAGTGAAGTAAGGGGGTGTTTTAGTTACAGTAGAGGTAGAGAATGAAATAAGGGGGTGTTTTAGTTACAGTAGGGAAAGAGAATGAAGTAAGGGGGTGTTTTAGTTACAGTAGAGGTAGAGGGTGAAGTAAGGGGGTGTTTTAGTTACAGTAGAGAAAGAGAATGAAGTAAGGGGTGTTTTAGTTACAGTAGAGGTAGAGAGTGAAGTAAGGGGGTGTTTTAGTTACAGTAGAGGTAGAGAGTGAAGTAAGGGGGTGTTTTAGTTACAGTAGAGAAAGATAATGAAGTAAGGGGTGTTTTAGCTACAGTAGAGGAAGAGAATGAAGTAAGGGGGTGTTTAAGTTACAGCAGAGGAAGAAAATGAAGTAAGGGGTGTTTTAGTTACAGCAGAGGAAGAGAATGAAGTAAGGGGGTGTTTTAATTACAGTAGAAGAAGAAAATGAAGTAAGGGGGTGTTTTAGTTACAGCAGAGATAGAGAATGAAGTAAGAGGGTGTTTTGTTTACAGTAGAGATAGAGAATGAAGTAAGGGGGTGTTTTAGTTACAGTAGAGGAAGAGAATAAAGTAAGGGGGTGTTTTAGTTACAGTAGAGGTAGAGAGTGAAGTAAGGGGGTGTTTTAGTTACAGTAGAGGTAGAGAATGAAGGAAACGGGTGTTTTAGTTACATTAGAGTTAGACAATGAAGTAAGGGGGTGTTTTAGTTACAGCAAAGATAGAGAAAGAAGTAAGGCTGTGTTTTAGCTACAGTAGATGTAGAGAATGAAGTAAGGGGGTGTTTTAGTTACAGTAGAGGTAAAGAATGAAGTAAGGGGGTGTTTTAGTTACAGCAGAGATAGAGAATGAAGTAAGGGGGTGTTTTAGTTACAGCAGAGATAGAGAATGAAGTAAGGGGGTGTTTTAGTTACAGTAGAGGTAGAGAATGAAGTAAGGGGGTGTTTTAGTTACAGCAGAGATAGAGAATGAAGTAAGGGGGTGTTTTAGTTACAGTAGAGGTAGAGAATAAAGTAAGGGGGTGTTTTAGTTACAGTAGAGAAAGAGAATGAAGTAAGGGGATGTTTTATTTACAGTAGAGGGAGAGAATGAAGTAAGGGGGTGTTTTAGTTACAGTAAAAGAAGAGAATGAAGTAAGGGGATGTTTTAGTTACAGTAGAGGAATAGAATGAAGTAAGTCGGTGTTTTAGTTACAGTAGAGGACGAGAATGAAGTAAGGGGATATTTTTGTTACAGTAGAGGAATAAAAGAAGTAAGGGGGGGAGTGAGTTACAGAAGAGGTAGAGGCTGAAGTAAGGGAGTGTTTTAGTTACTGTACAGGTACAGGACGATGTGAGGGGGTGTTTTAGTTAAGGTAGAGGTAGAGAATGAAGTAAGGGGGTGTTTTAGTTACAGTAGAGGTAGAAAATAAAGTAAGGGGGTGTTTTACTTATAGTAGAGGTACAGAATAAAGTAAGGGGGTGTTTTAGTTACAGTAGAGAAAGAGAATGAAGTAAGGGGGTGTTTTAGTTACAGTAGAAAAAGAAAATGAAGTAAGGGGGTGTTTTAGTTACAGCAGAGATAGAGAATGAAGTAAGGGGGTGTTTCAGTTACAGTAGAGGTAGAGAGTGAAGTAAGGGGGTGTTTTAGGTACAGTAGAGAAAGAGAATGAAGTAAGGGGGTGTTTTAGTTACAGCAGAGATAGAGAATGAAGTAAGGGGGTGTTTCAGTTACAGTAGAGGTAGAGAGTGAAGTAAGGGGGTGTTTTAGGTACAGTAGAGAAAGAGAATGAAGTAAGGGGGTGTCTCAGTTACAGTAGAGGTAGAGAGTGAAGTAAGGGGTGTTTTAGGTACAGTAGAGAAAGAGAAAGAAGTAAGGGGTGTTTTAGTTACAGTGGAGGAAGAGAATGAAGTGAGGGGGTGTTTTAGTTACAGTAGAGAAAGAGAATGAAGTAAGGGGGTGTTTTATTTACAGCAGAGATAGAGAATGAAGTAAGAGGGTGTTTCAGTTACAGTAGAGGTAGAGAGTGAAGTAAGGGGGTGTTTTAGGTACAGTAGAGAAAGAGAAAGAAGTAAGGGGTGTTTTAGTTACAGTGGAGGAAGAGAATGAAGTAAGGGGGTGTTTTAGTTACAGTAGAGGTAGAGAATAAAGTAAGGGGGTGTTTTAGGTACAGTAGAGATAGAGGATGAAGCAAGGGGGTGTTTTAATTACAGTAGAGGTAGAGGATGAATTAAGGGAGTGTTTTGGTTACAGTAGAGGTAGAGAATGAAGTAAGCGGGTGTTTTAGTTACAGTAGAGGAAGGGAATGAAGTAAGGATGTGTTTTAGTTACAGTAGAGGAAGAGAATGAAGTAAGGGGGTGTTTTAGTTACAGTGGAGGTATAGAATGAAGTAAGGGGTGTTTTTAGTTATAGTAGAGGTAGAGGATAAAGTAAGGGAGTGTTTTAGTTACTGTACAGGTACAGGATGATGTGAGGGGGTGTTTTAGTTAAGATAGAGGTAGAGAATGAAGTAAGGGGGTGTTTTAGTTACAGTAGAGGTAGAAAATGAAGTAAGGGGTGTTTTACTTATAGTAGAGGTACAGAATAAAGTAAGGGGTTTTTTGGTTACAGTAGAGGAAGAGAATGAAGTAAGGGGGTGTTTTAGTTACAGTAGAGGAAGAAAATGAAGTAAGGGGGTGTTTTAGTTACAGTAGAGGAAGAGAATGAAATAAGGGGATGTTTTAGTTACAGTAGAGGAAGAAAAGAAGTAAGGAGGTGTTTTAGTTACAGCAGAGATAGAGAATGAAGTAAGGGGATGTTTTAGTTACAGCAGAGATAGAGAATGAAGTAAGGGGGTGTTTTAGTTACAGTAGAGATAGAGAATGAAGTAAGGGGGTGTTTTAGTTATAGTAGAGGTAGAGAGTGAAGTAAGGGGGTGTTTTAGTTAGAGTAGAGAAAGAGAATGAAGTAAAGGGGTGTTTTAGTTACAGTAGAGGAAGAGAATAAAGTAAGGGGGTGTTTTAGTTACAGTAGAGGTAGAGAATGAAGTAAGGGGATTTTTTAGTTAAAGTAGAGGTAGAGAAAGAAGTAAGGGGATGTTTTAGTTACAGTAGAGGTAGAGAATGAAGTAAAGGGGTGTTTTAGTTACAGCAGAGGAAGAGAATGAAGTAAGTGGGTGTTTTAGTTAGAGTAGAGAAAGAGAATAAAGTAAGGGGGTGTTTTAGTTAAAGTAGAGGTAGAGAGTGAAATAAGGGGGTGTTTTAATTACAGTAGAGGTAGAGAGTGAAGTAAGGGGGTGTTTTAGTTACAGTAGAGGTAGAGAGTGAAGTGAGGGGTGTTTTAGTTACAGTAGAGAAAGAGAATGAAGTAAGGGGGTGTCTTAGCTACAGTAGAGGA
Organism: Elysia crispata; assembly: GCA_033675545.1. NCBI lineage: Eukaryota > Metazoa > Mollusca > Gastropoda > Plakobranchidae > Elysia > Elysia crispata. The sequence continues at coordinate 36,799 of JAWDGP010005518.1, read as the reverse complement.
AGAGAATGAAGTAAGGGGCTGTTTAAGTTACAGCAGAGGAAGAAAATGAAGTAAAGGGGTGTTTTAGTTACAGCAGAGGAAGAGAATGAAGTAAGGGGTTTTTTAGTTACAGTAGAAGAAGAAAATGAAGTAAGGGGGTGTTTTAGTTACAGCAGAGATAGAGAATGAAATAAGGGCGTGTTTTAGTTACAGTTGAGATGGAGAATGAAGTAAGGGGGTGTTTCAGTTACAGTAGAGGTAGAGAGTGAAGTAAGGGGGTGTTTTAGGTACAGTAGAGAAAGAGAATGAAGTAAGGGGGTGTTTTAGTTACAGTGGAGGAAGAGAATGGAAGGAAGGGGGTGTTTTAGTTACAGTAGAGGTAGAGAATAAAGTAAGGGGGTGTTTTAGTTACAGTATAGTTAGAGATAGAAGTAAGGGTGTGTTTTAGGTACAGTAGAGATAGAGAATGAAGTAAGGGGGTGTTTTAGTTACAGTAGAGATAGAGAATGAAGTAAGGGGGTGTTTTAGTTACAGTAGAGATAGAGAATGAAGTAAGGGGGTGTTTTAGTTACAGCAGAGATAGAGAATGAAGTAAGGGGGTGTTTTAGTTACAGTAGAGGTAGAGAATGAAGTAAGGGGGTGTTTTAGTTACAGTAGAGAAAGAGAATGAAGTAAGGGCGTGTTTTAGTTACAGTGGAGGAAGAGAGTGAAGTAAGGGGGTGTTTTATTTACAGTAGAGGTAGAGAATAAAGTAAGGGGGTGTTTTAGTTAAAGTAGAGGTAGAGAATGAAGGAAACGGGTGTTTTAGTTACATTAGAGGTAGAGAATGAAGTAAGGGGGTGTTTTAGTTACAGCAAAGATAGAGAAAGAAGTAAGGGTGTGTTTTAGCTACAGTAGATGTAGAGAATGAAGTAAGGGGGTGTTTTAGTTACAGTAGAGGAAGAGAATGAAGTAAGGGGGTGTTTTAGTTACAGTAGAGGAAGAGAATGAAGTAAGGGGGTGTTTTAGTTACAGTAGAGGTAGAGAATGAAGTAAGGGGGTGTTTTAGTTACAGTAGAGATAGAGAATGAAGTAAGGGGGTGTTTTAGTTACAGTAGAGGTAGAGAATGAAGTAAGGGGGTGTTTTAGTTACAGTTGAGGTAGAGAATGAACTAATGGGGTGTTTTTTTTTACAGTAGAGATAGAGGATGAAGCAAGGGGGTGTTTTAATTACAGTAGACGTAGAGGGTGAATTAAGGGGGTGTTTTAATTATAGTAGAGGTAGAGAATGAAGTAAGGGGGTGTTTTAATTACGGCAGAGGAAGAGAATGAAGTAAGGGGGTGTTTTAGTTACAGTAGAGGTAGAGAGTGAAGTGAGGGGGTGTTTTAGTTACAGTAGAGATAGAGGATGAAGTAAGGGGGTGTTTTAGTTACAGTAGAGGTAGAGGATGAAGTAAGGGGGTGTTTTAGTTACAGTAGAGGTAGAAAATGAAGTAAGGGGGTATTTTACTTATAGTAGAGGTACAGAATAATGTAAGGGGGTTTTTTAGTTACAGTAGAGGAAGAGAATGAAGTAAAGGGGTGTTTTAGTTACAGTAGAGGAAGAGAATGAAGTAAGGGGGTGTTTTAGTTACAGTAGAGGTAGAGAATGAAGTAAGGGGGTGTTTTACTTATAGTAGAGGTACAGAATAAAGTAAGGGGGTGTTTTAGTTACAGTAGAGGAAGAGAATGAAGTAAGGGGGTGTTTTAGTTATAGTAGAGGTAGAGAATGAAGTAAGGGGGTGTTTTAGTTACAGTAGAGGTAGAGGATGAAGTAAGGGGGTGTTTTAGTTACAGTAGAGGTAGAGAATGAAGTAAGGGGGTGTTTTAGTTACAGTAGAGGTAGAGAATGAAGTAAGGGGGTGTTTTAGTTACAGTAGAGGAAGAGAATGAAGTAAGGGGGTGTTTTAGTTACAGTAGAGGAAGAGAATGAAGTAAGGGGGTGTTTTAGTTACAGTAGAGGTAGAGAATGAAGTAAGGGGGTGTTTTAGTTACAGTAGAGATAGAGAATGAGGTAAGGGGGTGTTTTAATTACAGTAGAGGAAGAGAATGAAGTAAGGGGGTGTTTTAGTTATAGTAGAGGTAGAGAGTGAAGTAAGGGGGTGTTTTAGTTAGAGTAGAGAAAGAGAATGAAGTAAAGGGGTGTTTTAGTTACAGTAGAGGAAGAGAATAAAGTAAGGGGTTTTTTTAGTTACCGTTGAGGTAGAGAACGAAGTAAGGGGATGTTTTAGTTAAAGTAGAGGTAGAGAGTGAAGTAAGGGGGTGTTTTAGTTACAGTAGAGGTAGAGAGTGAAGTAAGGGGGTGTTTTAGTTACAGTAGAGGAAGAGAATGAAGTAAGTGGGTGTTTTAGTTACAGTTGAGGTAGAGAATAAAGTAAGGGGATGTTTTAGTTAAAGTAGAGGTAGAGAGTGAAGTAAGGGGGTGTTTTAATTACAGCAGAGTTAGAGAGTGAAGTAAGGGGGTGTTTTAGTTACAGTAGAGGTAGAGAGTGAAGTGAAGGGGTGTTTTAGTTACAGTAGAGAAAGAGAATGAAGTAAGGGGGTGTTTTAGCTACAGTAGAGGAAGAGAATGAAGTAAGGGGCTGTTTAAGTTACAGCAGAGGAAGAAAATGAAGAAAGGGGGTGTTTTAGTTACAGTAGAGGAAGAGAGTGAAGTAAGGGGGTGTTTAAGTTACAGTAGAGGTAGAGAATGAAGTAAGGGGGTGTTTTAGTTACAGTAGAGATAGAGAATGAAGTAAGGGGGTGTTTTAGTTACAGTAGAGGAAGAGAATGAAGTAAGGGGGTGTTTTAGTTACAGTAGAGGAAGACAATGAAGTAAGTGGGTGTTTTAGTTACAGTAGAGGTAGAGGATGAAGTAAGGGGGTGTTTTAGTTACTGTAGAGGTACAGGATGAAGTAAGGGGGTGTTTTAATTACAGTGGAGGTATAGAATGAAGTAAGGGGGTGTTTTTTTTACAGTAGAGATAGAGAATGAAGTAAGAGGGTGTTTTAATTACAGTAGAGGAAGAGAATGAAGTAAGGGGGTGTCTTAGTTACAGTAGAGGTAGAGAATGAAGTAAGCGGGTGTTTTAGTTACAGTAGAGGAAGAGAATGAAGTAAGGAGGTGTTTTAGTTACAGTAGAGGAAGAGAATGAAGTAAGGGGGTGTTTTAGTTACAGTGGAGGTATAGAATGAAGTAAGGGGTGTTTTAGTTACAGTAGAGGTAGAGGATGAAGTAAGGGAGTGTTTAAGTTACTGTACAGGTACAGGATGATGTGAGGGGGTGTTTTAGTTAAGGTAGAGGTAGAGAATGAAGTAAGGGGGTGTTTTAGTTACAGTAGAGGTAGAAAATGAAGTACGGGGGTGTTTTACTTATAGTAGAGGTACAGAATAAAGTAAGGGGGTGTTTTGGTTACAGTAGAGGAAGAGAATGAAGTAAGGGGGTGTTTTAGTTACAGTAGAGGAAGAAAATGAAGTAAGGGGGTGTTTTAGTTACAGTAGAGGAAGAGAATGAAATAAGGGGATGTTTTAGTTACAGTAGAGGAAGAAAAGAAGTAAGGAGGTGTTTTAGTTACAGCAGAGATAGAGAATGAAGTAAGAGGGTGTTTTGGTTACAGTAGAGATAGAGAATGAAGTAAGGGGATGTTTTAGTTACAGCAGAGATAGAGAATGAAGTAAGGGGGTGTTTTAGTTATAGTAGAGGTAGAGAGTGAAGTAAGGGGGTGTTTTAGTTAGAGTAGAGAAAGAGAATGAAGTAAAGGGGTGTTTTAGTTACAGTAGAGGAAGAGAATGAAGTAAGGGGGTGTTTTAGTTACAGTAGAGGTAGAGAACGAAGTAAGGGGATGTTTTAGTTAAAGTAGAGGTAGAGAGTGAAGTAAGGGGGTGTTTTAGTTACAGTAGAGGTAGAGAGTGAAGTAAGGGGGTGTTTTAGTTACAGTAGAGGAAGACAATGAAGTAAGTGGGTGTTTTAGTTACAGTAGAGGTAGAGAATAAAGTAAGGGGGTTTTTTAGTTAAAGTAGAGGTAGAGAATGAAGTAAGGGGCTGTTTAAGTTACAGCAGAGGAAGAAAATGAAGAAAGGGGGTGTTTTAGTTACAGCAGAGGAAGAGAATGAAGTAAGGGGGTGTTTTAGTTACAGTAGAAGAAGAAAATGAAGTAAGGGGGTGTTTTAGTTACAGCAGAGATAGAGAATGAAGTAAGGGCGTGTTTTAGTTACAGCAGAGATGGAGAATGAAGTAAGGGGGTGTTTTGATTAAGGTAGAGGTAGAGAATGAAGTAAGGGGGTGTTTTAGTTACAGTAGAGAAAGAGAATGAAGTAAGGGGGTGTTTTAGTTACAGTGGAGGAAGAGAATGAAGTAAGGGGGTGTTTTAGTTATAGTAGAGGTAGAGAATAAAGTAAGGGTGTGTTTTAGTTACAGTAGAGGTAGAGAATGAAGGAAACGGGTGTTTAAGTTACATTAGAGGTAGAGAATGAAGTAAGGGGTGTTTTAGTTACAGCAAAGATAGAGAAAGAAGTAAGGCTGTGTTTTAGTTACAGTAGATGTAGAGAATGAAGTAAGGGGGTGTTTTATTTACAGTAGAGGAAGAGAATGAAGTAAGGGGGTGTTTTAGTTACAGTAGAGGTAGAGAATGAAGTAAGGGGGTGTTTTAGTTACAGTAGAGGTAGAGAATGAAGTAAGGGTGTGTTTTAGTTACAGTAGAGATAGAGAATGAAATAAGGGGGTGTTTTAGTTACAGTAGAGGAAGAGAATGAAGTAAGGGGGTGTTTTAGTTACAGTGGAGGTATAGAATGAAGAAAGGGGGTGTTTTTTTTACAGTAGAGATAGAGGATGAAGCAAGGGGGTGTTTTAATTACAGTAGAGGTAGAGGATGAATTAGGGGAGTGTCTTAGTTACAGTAGAGGTAGAGAATGAAGTAAGCGGGTGTTTTAGTTACAGTAGCGGAAGAGAATGAAGTAAGGGGGTGTTTTAGTTACATTCGACGTATATAAAGAAGTAAGGGGGTGTTTTTGTTACAGTAGAGCTAGAGGATGAAGTAAGGGGGTGTTTTAGTTACAGTAGAGTTAGAGGATGAAGTAAGGGGGTGTTTTAGTTACAGTAGAGGTAGAAAATGAAGTAAGGGGGTGTTTTACTTATAGTAGAGGTACGGAATAAAGTAAGGGGGTTTTTAGTTACAGTAGAGGAAGAGAATGAAGTAAGGGGGTGTTTTAGTTATAGTAGAGGTAGAGAATGAAGTAAGGGGGTGTTTTAGTTACAGTAGAGGTAGAAAATGAAGTAAGGGGTGTTTTACTTATAGTAGAGGTACAGAATAAAGTAAGGGGTGTTTTAGTTACAGTAGAGGAAGAGAATGAAGTAAGGGGGTGTTTTAGTTACAGTAGAGGTAGAGAATGAAGTAAGGGGTGTTTTAGTTACAGTAGAGGTACAGGATGAAGTAAGGGGGTGTTTTAGTTATATCAGAGGTAGAGAATGAAGTAAGGCTGTGTTTTAGCTACAGTAGATGTAGAGAATGAAGTAAGGGGGTGTTTTAGTTACAGTAGAGGAAGAGAGTGAAGTAAGGGGGTGTTTAAGTTACAGTAGAGGAAGAGAATAAAGTAAGGGGGTGTCTTTAAGTTACAGTAGAGGTAGAGAATGAAGTAAGGGGGTGTTTTAGTTACAGTAGAGATAGAGAATGAGGTAAGGGGGTGTTTTAGTTACAGTAGAGGTAAAGAATGAAGTAAGGGGGTGTTTTAGTTACAGTAGAGGTAGAGAAAGAAGTAAGGGGGTGTTTTAGTTAGATTAGAGAAAGAGAATAAAGTAAAGGGGTGTTTTAGTTACAGTAGATGAAGAGAATGAAGTAAGGGGGTGTTTTAGTTACAGTAGAGGTAGAGAATGAAGTAAGGGGGTGTTTTAGTTACAGTAGAGGTAGAGAATGAAGTAAGGGGGTGTTTTAGTTACAGTAGAGGTAGAGAATGAAGTAAGGGGGTGTTTTAGTTACAGTGGAGGTATACAATGAAGTAAGGGGTGTTTTTTTACAGTAGAGATAGAGGATGAAGTAAGGGGGTGTTTTAGTTACAGTAGAGGTAGAGGATGAAGTAAGGGGGTGTTTTAGTTACAGTAGAGGTATAGAATGAAGTGAGGGGGTGTTTTTTTTACAGTAGAGATAGAGGATGAAGCAAGGGGGTGTTTTAATTACAGTAGAGGTAGAGGATGAATTAAGGGAGTGTGTTAGTTACAGTAGAGGTAGAGAATGAAGTAAGCGGGTGTTTTAGTTACAGTAGAGGAAGAGAATGAAGTAAGGAGGTGTTTTAGTTACAGTAGAGAAAGAGAATGAAGTAAGGGGGTGTTTTAGTTACAGTAGAGGAAGAGAATGAAGTAAGGGGGTGTTTTAGTTACAGTAGAGGTAGAGGATGAAGTAAGGGAGTGTTTAAGTTACTGTACAGGTACAGGATGATGTGAGGGGGTGTTTTAGTTAAGGTAGAGGTAGAGAATGAAGTAAGGGGGTGTTTTAGTTACAGTAGAGGTAGAAAATGAAGTACGGGGGTGTTTTACTTATAGTAGAGGTACAGAATAAAGTAAGGGGGTGTTTTGGTTACAGTAGAGGAAGAGAATGAAGTAAGGGGGTGTTTTAGTTACAGTAGAGGAAGAAAATGAAGTAAGGGGGTGTTTTAGTTACAGTAGAGGAAGAGAATGAAATAATGGGATGTTTTAGTTACAGTAGAGGAAGAAAAGAAGTAAGGAGGTGTTTTAGTTACAGCAGAGATAGAGAATGAAGTAAGAGGGTGTTTTGGTTACAGTAGAGATAGAGAATGAAGTAAGGGGATGTTTTAGTTAAAGCAGAGATAGAGAATTAAGTAAGGGGGTGTTTTAGTTATAGTAGAGGTAGAGAGTGAAGTAAGGGGGTGTTTTAGTTAGGAGTAGAGAAAGAGAATGAAGTAAAGGGGTGTTTTAGTTACAGTAGAGGAAGAGAATGAAGTAAGGGGGTGTTTTAGTTACAGTAGAGGTAGAGAACGAATTAAGGGGATGTTTTAGTTAAAGTAGAGGTAGAGAGTGAAGTAAGGGGGTGTTTTAGTTACAGTAGAGGTAGAGAGTGAAGTAAGGGGGTGTTTTAGTTACAGTAGAGGAAGAGAATGAAGTAAGTGGGTGTTTTAGTTAGAGTAGAGAAAGAGAATAAAGTAAGGGGGTCTTTTAGTTAAAGTAGAGGTAGAGAATGAAGTAAGGGGCTGTTTAAGTTACAGCAGAGGAAGAAAATGAAGAAAGGGGGTGTTTTAGTTATAGCAGAGGAAGAGAATGAAGTAAGGGGGTGTTTTAGTTACAGTATACGAAGAAAATGAAGTAAGGGGGTGTTTTAGTTACAGCAGAGATAGAGAATGAAGTAAGGGGGTGTTTTAGTTACAGCAGAGATGGAGAATGAAGTAAGGGGGTGTTTCAGTTACAGTAGAGGTAGAGAGTGAAGTAAGGGGGTGTTTTAGGTACAGTAGAGAAAGAGAATGAAGTAAGGGGGTGTTTTAGTTACAGTAGAGAAAGAGAATGAAGTAAGGGGGTGTTTTAGTTACAGTAGAGGTAGAGAATAAAGTAAGGGGGTTTTTTAGTTACAGTAGAGGTAGACAATGAAGGAAACGGGTGTTTTAGTTACATTAGAGTTAGACAATGAAGTAAGGGGGTGTTTTAGTTACAGCAAAGATAGAGAAAGAAGTAAGGCTGTGTTTTAGCTACAGTAGATGTAGAGAATGAAGTAAGGGGGTGTTTTAGTTACAGTAGAGGTAAAGAATGAAGTAAGGGGGTGTTTTAGTTACAGTAGAGGAAGAGAATGAAGTAAGGGGGTGTTTTAGTTACAGTAGAGGTAGAGAATGAAGTAAGGGTGTGTTTTAGTTACAGTAGAGGTAGAGAATGAAGTAAGGGGGTGTTTTAGTTACAGTAGAGGTAGAGAATGAAGTAAGGGGGTGTTTTAGTTACAGTGGAGGAAGAGAATGAAGAAAGGGGGTGTTTTTTTACAGTAGAGATAGAGGATGAAGCAAGGGGGTGTTTTAATTACAGTAGAGGTAGAGGATGAATTAGGGGAGTGTCTTAGTTACACTAGAGGTAGAGAATGAAGTAAGCGGGTGTTTTAGTTACAGTAGAGGAAGAGAATGAAGTAAGGGGGTGTTTTAGTTACAGTAGAGGTAGAGAATGAAGTAAGGGGGTGTTTTAGTTACAGTAGAGGTAGAGGATGAAGTAAGGGGGTGTTTTAGTTACAGTAGAGGTAGAGAATGAAGTAAGGGGGTGTTTTAGTTACAGTAGAGGTAGAAAATGAAGTACGGGGGTGTTTTACTTATAGTAGAGGTACGGAATAAAGTAAGGGGGTTTTTTAGTTACAGTAGAGGAAGAGAATGAAGTAAGGGGGTGTTTTAGTTATAGTAGAGGTAGAGAATAAAGTAAGGGGGTGTTTTAGTTACAGTAGAGGTAGAAAATGAAGTACGGGGGTGTTTTACTTACAGTAGAGGTACAGAATAAAGTAAGGGGGTGTTTTAGTTACAGTAGAGGTAGAGAATGAAGTAAGGGGGTGTTTTAGTTATAGTAGAGGTAGAGAATGAAGTAAGGGGTGTTTTAGTTACAGTAGAGGTAGAGGATGAAGTAAGGGGGTGTTTTAGTTATATCAGAGGTAGAGAATGAAGTAAGGGGGTGTTTTAGTTACAGTAGATGTAGAGAATGAAGTAAGGGGGTGTTTTAGTTACAGTAGAGAAAGAGAATGAAGTAAGGGGGTGTTTTAGTTACAGGAGATGTAGAGAATGAAGTAAGGGGGTGTTTTAGTTACAGTAGAGGTAGAGAATGAAGTAAGAGGGTGTTTTAGTTACAGTAGAGATAGAGAATGAGGTAAGGGGGTGTTTTAGTTACAGTAGAGGAAAAGAATGAAGTAAGGGGGTGTTTTAGTTACAGTGGAGGTATAGAATGAAGTATGGGGGTGTTTTAGTTAGAGTAGAGAAAGAGAATGAAGTAAAGGGGTGTTTTAGTTACAGTAGAGGAAGAGAATGAAGTAAGGGGGTGTTTTAGTTACAGTAGAGGTAGAGAACGAAGTAAGGGGATGTTTTAGTTAAACTAGAGGTAGAGAGTAAAGTAAGGGGGTGTTTTAGTTACAGTAGAGGTAGAGAGTGAAGTAAGGGGGTGTTTTAGTTACAGTAGAGGAAGAGAATGAAGTAAGTTGGTGTTTTAGCTACAGTAGAGGAAGAGAATAAAGTAAGGGGGTGTTTTAGTTAAAGTAGAGGTAGAGAGTGAAGTAAGGGGTGTTTTAATTACAGTAGAGGTAGAGAGTGAAGTAAGGGGGTGTTTTAGTTACAGTAGAGGTAGAGAGTGAAGTGAGGGGGTGTTTTAGTTACAGTAGAGGAAGAGAATGAAGTAAGGGGGTGTTTTAGCTACAGTAGAGGAAGAGAATGAAGTAAGGGGCTGTTTAAGTTACAGCAGAGGAAGAAAATGAAGAAAGGGGGTGTTTTAGTTACAGTAGAGGAAGAGAATGAAGTAAGGGGGTGTTTTAGTTACAGTAGAGGTAGAGAATGAAGTAAGGGGGTGTTTTAGTTACAGTAGAGATAGAGAATGAAGTAAGGGGGTGTTTTAGTTACAGTAGAGGTAGAGAATGAAGTAAGGGGGTGTTTTAGTTACAGTGGAGGAAGAGAATGAAGTTAGGGGGTGTTTTAGTTACAGTAGAGATAGAGGATGAAGTAAGGGGGTGTTTTAGTTACAGTAGAGGTAGAGAATGAAGTAAGGGGGTGTTTTAGTTACAGTAGAGGTAGAAAATGAAGGAAGGGGGTGTTTTACTTATAGTAGAGGTACAGAATGAAGTAAGGGGGTTTTTTAGTTACAGTAGAGGAAGAGAATGAAGTAAGGGGGTGTTTTAGTTATAGTAGAGGTAGAGAATGAAGTAAGGGGGTGTTTTAGTTACAGTAGAGGTAGAAAATGAAGTACGGGGGTGTTTTACTTATAGTAGAGGTACAGAATAAAGTAAGGGGGTGTTTTAGTTACAGTAGAGGAAGAGAATGAAGTAAGGGGTGTTTTAGTTACAGTGGAGGTATAGAATGAAGTATGGGGGTGTTTTAGTTAGAGTAGAGAAAGAGAATGAAGTAAAGGGGTGTTTTAGTTACAGTAGAGGAAGAGAATGAAGTAAGGGGGTGTTTTAGTTACAGTAGAGTTAGAGAACGAAGTAAGGGAATGTTTTAGTTAAAGTAGAGGTAGAGAGTGAAGTAAGGGGGTGTTTTAGTTACAGTAGAGGTAGAGAGTGAAGTAAGGGGGTGTTTTAGTTACAGTAGAGGAAGAGAATGAAGTAAGTGGGTGTTTTAGTTACAGTAGAGGTAGAGAATAAAGTAAGGGGGTGTTTTAGTTAAAGTAGAGGTAGAGAGTGAAGTAAGGGGGTGTTTTAATTACAGTAGAGGTAGAGAGTGAAGTAAGGGGGTGTTTTAGTTACAGTAGAGGTAGAGAGTGAAGTAAGGGGGTGTTTTAGTTACAGTAGAGGAAGAGAATGAAGTAAGGGGGTGTTTTAGTTACAGTAGAGAAAGAGAATGAAGTAAGGGGGTGTTTTAGTTACAGTAGATGTACAGAATGAAGTAAGGGGTGTTTTATTACAGTAGAGATAGAGAATGAGGTAAGGGGGTGTTTTAGTTACAGGAGAGGAAGAGAATGAAGTAAGGGGGTGTTTTAGTTACAGTGGAGGTATAGAATGAAGGAAGGGGGTGTTTTAGTTACAGCAGAGATGGAGAATGAAGTAAGGGGGTGTTTTGATTAAGGTAGAGGTAGAGAATGAAGTAAGGGGGTGTTTTAGTTACAGTAGAGGTAGAAAATGAAGTAAGGGGGTGTTTTACTTATAGTAGAGGTACAGAATAAAGTAAGGGGGTTTTTTAGTTACAGTAGAGGAAGAGAATGAAGTAAGGGGTGTTTTAGTTACAGTAGAGGTAGAGAATGAAGTAAGGGGGTGTTTTAGTTATATCAGAGGTAGAGAATGAAGTTAGGGGGTGTTTTAGTTACAGTAGATGTAGAGAATGAAGTAAGGGGGTGTTTCATTTACAGGAGAGGTAGAGAATGAAGTAAGGGGGTCTTTTAGTTACAGTGGAGGTATAGAATGAAGTAAGGGGGTCTTTTAGTTACAGTAGAGATAGAGGATGAAGTAAGGGGGTGTTTTAGTAACAGCAGAGGTAGAGGATAAAGTAAGGGGGTGTTTTAGTTACAGTAGAGGTAGAGAACGAAGTAAGGGGGTGTTTTAGTTAAAGTAGAGGTAGAGAGTGAAGTAAGGGGTTGTTTTAGTTACAGTAGAGGTAGAGAATGAAGTAAGGGGGTGTTTTAGTTACAGTAGAGGAAGAAAATGAAGTAAGTGGGTGTTTTAGTTAGAGTAGTAAAAGAGAATAAAGTAAGGGGGTCTTTTAGTTAAAGTAGAGGTAGAGAGTGAAGTAAGGGGGTGTTTTAATTACAGTAGAGGTAGAGAGTGAAGTAAGGGGGTGTTTTAATTACAGCAGAGTTAGAGAGTGAAGTAAGGGGGTGTTTTAGTTACAGTAGAGGTAGAGAGTGAAGTGAAGGGGTGTTTTAGTTACAGTAGAGAAAGAGAATGAAGTAAGGGGCTGTTTAAGTTACAGCAGAGGAAGAAAATGAAGAAAGGGGGTGTTTTAGTTACAGCAGAGGAAGAGAATGAAGTAAGGGGGTGTTTTAGTTACAGTAGAAGAAGAAAATGAAGTAAGGGGGTGTTTTAGTTACAGCAGAGATAGAGAATGAAGTAAGGGGGTGTTTTAGTTACAGCAGAGATGGAGAATGAAGTAAGGGGGTGTTTCAGTTACAGTAGAGGTAGAGAGTGAAGTAAGGGGGTGTTTTAGGTACAGTAGAGAAAGAGAATGAAGTAAGGGGGTGTTTTAGTTACAGTGGAGGAAGAAAATGAAGTAAGGGGGTGTTTTAGTTACAGTAGAGGTAGAGAATAAAGTAAGGGGGTTTTTTAGTTACAGTAGAGGTAGAGAATGAAGGAAACGGGTGTTTTAGTTACATTAGAGGTAGAGAATGAAGTAAGGGGGTGTTTTAGTTACAGCAAAGATAGAGAAAGAAGTAAGGCTGTGTTTTAGCTACAGTAGATGTAGAGAATGAAGTAAGGGGATGTTTTAGTTACAGCAGAGGAAGAGAATGAAGTAAGGGGGTGTTTTAGTTACAGTAGAGGAAGAGAATGAAGTAAGGGGGTGTTTTAGTTACAGTAGAGGTAGAGAATGAAGTAAGGGGTGTGTTTTAGTTACAGTAGAGATAGAGAATGAGGTAAGGGGGTGTTTTAATTACAGTAGAGGAAGAGAATGAAGTAAGGGGGTGTTTTAGTTACAGTGGAGGAAGAGAATGAAGTAAGGGGGTGTTTTTTTTTTACAGTAGAGATAGAGGATGAAGCAAGGGGGTGTATTAATTACAGTAGAGGTAGAGGATGAATTAAGGGAGTGTTTTAGTTACAGTAGAGGTAGAGAATGAAGTAAGGGGGTGTTTTAGTTACAGTAGAGGAAGAGAATGAAGTAAGGGGGTGTTTTAGTTACAGTGGAGGTATAGACTGAAGTAAGGGGGTGTTTTAGTTACAGTAGAGATAGAGCATGAAGTAAGGGGGTGTTTTAGTTACAGTAGAGGTAGAGAATGAAGTAAGGGGGTGTTTTAGTTACAGTAGAGGTAGAGAATGAAGTAAGGGGGTGTTTTACTTATAGTAGAGGTACAGAATGAAGTAAGGGGGTTTTTTAGTTACAGTAGAGGAAGAGAATGAAGTAAGGGGGTGTTTTAGTTACAGTAGAGGTAGAGGATGAAGTAAGGGGGTGTTTTAGTTACAGTAGAGGTAGAGAATGAAGTAAGGGGGTGTTTTACTTATAGTAGAGGTACAGAATAAAGTAAGGGGGTGTTTTAATTACAGTAGAGGTAGAGAATGAAGTAAGGGGGTGTTTTAGTTATAATAGAGGTAGAGAATGAAGTAAGTGGGTGTTTTAGTTACAGTAGAGGTAGAGGATGAAGTAAGGGGGTGTTTTAGTTATATCAGAGGTAGAGAATGAAGTAAGGCTGTGTTTTAGCTACAGTAGATGTAGAGAATGAAGTAAGGGGGTGTTTTAGTTACAGTAGAGGAAGAGAATGAAGTAAGCGGGTGTTTTAGTTACAGTAGAGGAAGAGAATAAAGTAAGGGGGTGTTTTAGTTACAGTAGAGGTAGAGAATGAAGTAAGGGGGTGTTTTAGTTACAGTAGAGATAGAGAATGAGGTAAGGGGGTGTTTTAGTTACAGTAGAGGAAAAGAATGAAGTAAGGGGGTGTTTTAGTTACAGTGGAGGTATAGAATGAAGTATGGGGGTGTTTTAGTTAGAGTAGAGAAAGAGAATGAAGTAAAGGGGTGTTTTAGTTACAGTAGAGGAAGAGAATAAAGTAAGGGGGTGTTTTAGTTAAAGTAGAGGTAGAGAGTGAAGTAAGGGGGTGTTTTAGTGAACTTAGAGGTAGAGAGTAAAGTAAGGGGGTGTTTTAGTTATAGTAGAGGTAGAGAGTGAAGTAAGGGGGTGTTTTAGTTACAGTAGAGGAAGACAATGAAGTAAGTGGGTGTTTTAGTTACAGTAGAGGTAGAGAATAAAGTAAGGGGGTGTTTTAGTTAAAGTAGAGATAGAGAGTGAAGTAAGGGGGTGTTTTAATTACAGTAGAGGTAGAGAGTGAAGTAAGGGGGTGTTTTAGTTACAGTAGAGGTAGAGAGTGAAGTGAGGGGGTGTTTTAGTTACAGCAGAGATAGAGAATGAAGTAAGGGGGTGTTTTAGTTACAGTAGAGGTAGAGAGTGAAGTGAGGGGCTGTTTAAGTTACAGCAGAGGAAGAAAATGAAGTAAGGGGGTGTTTTAGTTACAGTAGAGGAAGAGAATGAAGTAAGGGGGTGTTTTAGTTACAGTAGAGGTAGAGAATGAAGTAAGGGGGTGTTTTAGTTACAGCAGAGATAGAGAATGAAGTAAGGGGGTGATTTAGTTGCAGTAGAGGAAGAGAATGAAGTAAGGGGGTCTTTTAGTTACAGTGGAGGTATAGAATGAAGTAAGGGGGTCTTTTAGTTACAGTAGAGATAGAGAATGAAGTAAGGGGGTGTTTTAGTTACAGTAGAGGTAGAGTATGAAGTAAGGGGGTGTTTTAGTTACAGTAGAGGTAGAAAATGAAGGAAGGGGGTGTTTTACTTATAGTAGAGGTACAGAATGAAGTAAGGGGGTTTTTTAGTTACAGTAGAGGTAGAGAATGAAGTAAGGGGGTGTTTTAGTTATATTAGAGGTAGAGAATGAAGTAAGGGGGTGTTTTAGTTACAGTAGAGGTAGAAAATGAAGTACGGGGGTGTTTTACTTATAGTAGAGGTACAGAATAAAGTAAGGGGTGTTTTAGTTACAGTAGAGGAAGAGAATGAAGTAAGGGGGTGTTTTAGTTACAGTGGAGGTATAGAATGAAGTATGGGGGTGTTTTAGTTAGAGTAGAGAAAGAGAATGAAGTAAAGGGGTGTTTTAGTTACAGTAGAGGAAGAGAATGAAGTAAGGGGGTGTTTTAGTTACAGTAGAGGTAGAGAACGAAGTAAGGGGATGTTTTAGTTAAAGTAGAGGTAGAGAGTGAAGTAAGGGGGTGTTTTAGTTACAGTAGAGGTAGAGAGTGAAGTAAGGGGGTGTTTTAGTTACAGTAGAGGAAGAGAATGAAGTAAGTGGGTGTTTTAGTTACAGTAGAGGTAGAGAATGAAGTAAGGGGGTGTTTTAGTTAAAGTAGAGGTAGAGAGTGAAGTAAGGGGGTGTTTTAATTACAGTAGAGGTAGAGAGTGAAGTAAGGGGGTGTTTTAGTTACAGTAGAGGTAGAGAGTGAAGTGAGGGGGTGTTTTAGTTACAGTAGAGAAAGATAATGAATTAAGGGGCTGTTTAAGTTTCAGCAGAGGTAGTAAATGTAGACAGGGGGTGTTTTAGTTACAGTAGAGATAGAGAATGAGGTGAGGGGTTGTTTTAGTTACAGTAGAGGAAGAGAATGAAGTAAGGGGGTGTTTTAGTTACAGTGGAGGTATAGAATGAAGTAAGGGGGTGTTTTAGTTACAGTAGAGATAGAGGATGAAGGAAGGGGGTGTTTTAGTTATAGTAGAGGTAGAGGATGAAGTAAGGGGGTGTTTTAGTTACAGTAGAGGTAGAAAATGAAGTAAGGGGGTGTTTTACTTACAGTAGAGGTACAGAATAAAGTAAGGGGTGTTTTACTTATAGTAGAGGTACAGAATGAAGTAAGGGGGTGTTTTAGTTATAGTAGAGGTAGAGAATGAAGTAAGGGGGTGTTTTAGTTACAGTAGAGGTAGAAAATGAAGTACGGGGGTGTTTTACTTATAGTAGAGGTACAGAATAAAGTAAGGGGGTGTTTTAGTTACAGCAGAGGAAGAGAATGAAGTAAGGGGGTGTTTCAGTTACAGGAGAGGTAGAGAATGAAGTAAGGTGGTGTTTTAGTTACAGTAGAGGTAGAGAATGAAGTAAGGGGGTGTTTTAGTTATATCAGAGGTACAGAATAAAGTAAGGGGGTGTTTTAGTTACAGCAGAGGAAGAGAATGAAGTAAGGGGGTGTTTCATTTACAGGAGAGGTAGAGAATGAAGTAAGGTGGTCTTTTAGTTACAGTGGAGGTATAGAATGAAGTAAGGGGGTGTTTTAGTTACAGTAGAGATAGAGGATGAAGTAAGGGGGTGTTTTAGTTACAGTAGAGGTAGAGAATGAAGTAAGGGGGTGTTTTACTTATAGTAGAGGTACAGAATAAAGTAAGGGGGTGTTTTAGTTACAGTAGAGGAAGAGAATGAAGTAAGGGGGTGTTTTAGTTATAGTAGAGGTAGAGAATGAAGTAAGGGGGTGTTTTAGTTACAGTAGAGGTAGAGAATGAAGTGAGGGGGTGTTTTAGTTACAGAAGAGGTAGAGAATGAAGTAAGGGGGTGTTTTAGTTACAGTAGAGGTAGAGAATGAAGTAAGGGGGTGTTTTAGTTACAGTAGAGGTAGAGAATGAAGTAAGGGGGTGTTTTAGTTACAGCAGAGATAGAGAATGAAGTAAGGGGGTGTTTTAGTTACAGTAGAGGTAGAGAATGAAGTAAGGGGGTGTTTTAGTTACAGTAGAGGAAGAGAATGAAGTAAGGGGGTGTTTTAGTTACAGTAGAGGTAGAGAATGAAGTAAGGGGGTGTTTTAGTTACAGTAGAGATAGAGAATGAAGTAAGGGGGTGTTTTAGTTACAGCAGAGATAGAGAATGAAGTAAGGGGGTTGTTTCAGTTACAGTAGAGGAAGAGAATGAAGTAAGGAAGTTGTATTCGTGACATCAGAGGTAGAGGATGAGCTAATAGAGGTTGTATCAGTAACAAAAGGGGTAGACGCTAAAGTAAGGGAGGTTGTATCAGTCATAGCGGAGGTAGAGTATGAAGCAAAGGGAGGTTGCATTAGTGACAGTAGAGGTAGATAATGAATTAAGGGAGATTGTATCAGTGATATCAGAGGTAGAGCCTGAAGTAAGGGACGTTGTATTAGTGATTGAAGTAAAGGAGGTGGTGTTATTGACATCAGAGGTTAAGGATAAAGTAATAGAGGTTATGTAGTGACAGTAGAGGTAGAGGCTGAAGTAAGGGAGGTTATAATAATGACATTAAAGGTAGAGACTGAAGAAACGGAGGTTGTATCAGTGACATCAGAGGTAGAGGATGACGTAAGAGTTGTATCAGTGACCTCAGAGGTAGAGGATGAAGTAAAGGAGTTTGTATCAGTAACAGCAGAGGTAGAGGATGAAGTTAGGAAGGATGTATTAGTGACAGTAGATTTAGGGGATGAAGTAAAGGAGTTTGTATCAGTAACAGCAGAGGTAGAGGATGAAGTAAGAAGATTGAATATAAGTCACATCATAGGTTGAAGTAAGGGAGGTTCTATCCGTGACAGCAGAGGTAGAGAGAAGTAAAGGGGATGTATAAGTTACAATAGAGATAGAGAATGAAGTAAGGGAGGTTGTATCAGTGACACCAGAGTTAGAGGATGAAGGAAGGGAGGTTGTATCAGTGACACCAGAGTTAGAGGATGAAGGAAGGGAGGTTGTATCAGTGACACCAGAGTTAGAGGATGAAGGAAGGGAGGTTGTATCAGTGACACCAGAGTTAGAGGATGAAGTAAGGGAGGTTGTATCAGTGACAATAGAGGTAGAGGATGAAGAAAGGGAGGTTGTATCCGTGACAGCAGAGGTAGAGGATGAAGTAAGGGAGGTTGTATCAGTGACACCAGAGTTAGAGGATGAAGGAAGGGAGGTGGTATTAGTGTTAACAAAGGTAGAGGATGAAGTAAAGGAGGTGTATTAGTGACAGTAGAGGTAAAGAATAAAGTAAGGGATGCTGTATCATGACAACAGAGGTAAAAAAGGAAGTAAGGGAGGTTCCGTTTGAGACTTACATGTATAGGATGAAGTAAGGGAGGTTGTGTTATTGACAGTAGAGGTAGACGATGGAGTAAGGGAGGTTGTATTAGTGATAACAGAGTTTGAGGACTCAGTAATTGAGGTTGTGTCAGTAAAAGTAGAGGTAGAGGAAGAAGCAGCTACAGCAGCAGAGGATAAGACAGGAACACATCGATGTTAGGGAAGCTGTGTCAGTAAAATCAGAGGGAGAGGAAGATAACGGGGCACAGATTTTTTCATAAGGTTTCACAAGCAATTAGAATAGAACGGTCTAAAACAGCAGATAGAACTGCAGCAGTAAGAAAACAGGTGGTCAAGAATTTATAAAACCTCATTCAACACATAATGCACGTCATGAAGATGCAGCTGCAAGAGAGAGAAACTGATATACAACTTACGCTATTATTTCTACTAAACATGAAAGAAAATCATTTTTGGCTCTCTTATGTGTTTTGCCATTAATTATTATTATTTTTAAATTGTGAAATTCGTTGTTTGAAAATTAAGGATTGTCCTTCTTTTATTTTTTATGGTAAAGCTGAATAACTCTAGTTTCCATCTGTTTACATAAGTAAAAAATTTGCAGCATTAATACACATTCGACAACTTTTAGCCTTATGTTAATAATAATTGATATCAGACATATCGTTTTGCCCGATGTGTTCATTAGGAAATAAACCGTCTAGAGATAACACTATGCGACCTTTCAGACAAAGCGTAACAGCTTCACAGACTCGGATGGTGACAAGTGCACTCTATTCATCAGTATCATATTCATATTAGATCAAAACTTGATTGTGAACAAGATATCGTATATGGACCTAAAAAAAAGCATGCACTTAAACATGACACATTCCACCAGTGAGAGCTGCGTATTTCGCATATCACAATAAACAAAACTCTATGTAGGGGCAACGTAATATCCCTAAAACAACGACTCAAAAATGTTTCTATCAAATATTTTCTTTGAATTAAATCTGATCCAGGATTTGACTACATGGCTATCTGATTTGTTATTTATCTAAACCTGAACCACCATTTGGGTCCTTTTCATCACCAAATTTAAGGCTACATTTTCTAAGGGAAGATCAATCAAAAGAAAGCACTTGCACAGCACCGAGTAAGATAAAGCGTAATGTTTGATGCCTAAACGTCTGAACAGAGAGTAGAAGTAGCCACTTTCATATCATAAAAAAAACAGATAAATCTGATTGTGTCCATCTCGGAGAGTGTTCCTTTGGTTTCAATGCAAAGTTAGACACCAAACTCCTAGACCTACGAGTTAAAACTTTTTGCTAGATATACCAAAAATGTTTAGGCCTTATATACACAAATTGTTTTCATGCATAGGTCAGTTTGCAAAAAAAAAAGGAATCGTAAATAAGACGAATTACAATTATTCCCATTTTTTTTTCACAAAGATAATCATACCAAGTTTAAATTGAAATTTACTGGGCTCCCTCGGCTGTCAGTATTCACGGTGATAAGAGTGCAGATCAACCAACAAAGGCCGTCTTCTTATCATAAGGTTTTTCTCAACCAAAGCTTCTAAGATAGTCGGAACGAAAGCCAAAATCATGTCTAACTTAAATTATTAAGTAGCCAAAAACAATGTAATGCTATACGAAGTTCTCCCAAAATTTAAAGGTAAATACAATTCAAAAAATAGCAAATCTTAAGGACGAGTTATGCAGCCTTAACATTGGCACAACCAAGAGCTCAGACCGAAGAAGAAATACAGAACAAAACAAAAAAGTCTCTTCTCATGCTTGTGACAGGCTTGCTACTGTAAAACATAATGCTAGTAGAATTTGAGGGTTTTCGACATAACAAGAAACAGATTCTTCCGATCGACCGACCTCTACAGACTTTTCTGACGGCTGAACTGCTGCAGAATTACAGGTTGCCTGTTCACACATTTTGATTCGTTTTAAGGTGGCTTGAAGTGATGTATTTCGTACACTTTTTCATAATCATAAGTAGAATTTTTTAGAAACAATATTTACATCGCGCGTCACATACCACATACCACAGTGTTGGGTATTATTGGCGACGCCTCGACTTAATCTCATAATTAAAGCGATACCCAAAGATAGTCATATTCTTTAGTTATCATGACCATCTTAGAAAATGGTGTTAGAAAGCAGAGATTTCGATTTTGACGTCCACTTTATTATCCTTCTTTTCACATTCGTGAGACAAGTTTCTAAAATAATCTACTTTGACACTGAAATCAGAACAGTCAGCACAGAGACAAACGTATTGAAATCACCATTGGTGGTTGGCTGTCACTTAAATCAGTCTATCATTACGCAATATACTGCACCAGCCCTAGTGAGGATTGCGCTATCTACATTCTGCTGAAAATAATTCTAAAACTGATCCATACTAGAGTACGGTAACTATCATCTATTAGTAATGATGTTTTTGATGATCCATACAAGCTAATGATATCTTTTATTCTCTGATAATGATGCTTTACAGTTAGGATGATTCATACCGACCATCATATTTATTTGTTGTTCAATGTCTCCCAAGTCTTAAACCCATTTCCCGACCTGCTCCTCACTATCTTTCTTACAATCCTACAAGCTAAGGCGAGGTCCGCTTGGAACCTCCGACCCTCTCGGTGCTCGAGGTTAGGTAAGGCTCACTCCAGACTTCACTTGCCAAGAAAGGTCGGTGCCATCTGGTCTGGTAATATTGTAGTTCTAGCTAGCATCACGTTCCCAAAATGAATAAGTGGCGCCCTAACCGAGACCTCAAATCAAAAAGTAAAAAGAGAAAATAAAACCAAAGAAGATGTTTATAGCGCGAATCATTTGATAAAGTAGTTGTCACTTGTCCAGCTGGATTGAGTTTATCAAAGTATGAACAGTTCTTTTAAGGAAGGCTATAGCGCGACTCAACTGATAAAGTAGTTGTCACTTGTCCAGCCGGATTGAGTTTATCAAAGTATGAAGAGTTCTTTTAAGTATGGCTGCTGTATTTTTTCTATTGAAACCTTTACCATTGGGGAGTAAAGATATTGTTATAATTGATTCATTCTCAGTAAACACGAATATAGTAATAGTGACTTTTACTTTAAATATAAATTTATCTTCGCTGAAAATCTTTTCTGCTCGCCTGACGCTGTTCTGTGGGACAGTTATACCAGATATTGAGTATTCTGTGTTACAGGTCAGAACGTCAGGCGGCAGGGCTTAACCAGCTCAAGCCTCGAGCAATGCTGGACAGAGAGATTTTCCATTTTATGGCCTGTCTCATCTCAGAGAGAGAGAGAGAGAGAGAGAGAGAGAGAGAGAGAGAGAGAGAGAGAGAGACAGACAGACAGACAGACAGACAGACAGACAAACAGAGAGCGAGAGACAGACAGACAGTCAGGCAGAGAGAGAGAAAGAGAGACAGAGAGAGAGAGACAGAGAGAGAGAGAGAGAGAGAAAAGGGTGGAAGGTATCTCAAGATTGCGTGTACTGTAAGGTGACAACTATCAGAACGCAAGTTTTCACATTGTAATTACATCATAATAATGAGTGAATAGTGTTTGATAGTTAACGATATTGATTGTAGCACATTGTCCATATCACATTATATTGTTTACTAAAATATTGTTAAAGTCTCAACTGATCTTATAAATATTAAGCCGGTTCCCAGAATGAAAATGTAAACGGTGCTTACTAAGTTGAAGTTTGCGTCTGATTCTATGGATCCGTTTATACTGATTGAGATGAGTTACCTCTTTTGTCGTTATCGATAGCACCCTCGGTACGGTGGAGGAGAGAAGGAGAGGGAGAGAAAGAGAAAAAAAGAGAGATGGGGACAGAGAGAGAAAGAGAAGTAGAGAGAGAGGAAAAAGAGAGTGAGAAAGAGGCAGAGAGAGACAGAGGTAGAGAGGAGGAGAGAGGTAGAGAGAAAGGGAGAGAGGATAAAGAGAGGGAGAAAGAGGCAGAGAGAGACAGAGAGAGAGAGAAGGAGAAAGGTAGAGAGAGAGGGAGAGAGAGAGACAGGCAGAGAGAGAGAGAGAGAGAGAGAGAGAGGTTAGCATGTCTCAGCTGAGTTGATCTATAAGTATTAATAGAGCTGTGGAACCCCAATCCACGTCAAATTTTAACTTGATAACTTTAGTTTAGTTTTCCATCTAGACAAACGTGTCAAGGGACTTTGTCCTTGCTCTTGGCATCTTATTAAATTTTATGTCTGTTTTATTCTGCTATCACCTCTGTTGAAGATGAGGAACCTGGTGACATCCGCGGCCTGTGAGAAGGTCACTGTCCACCAGCCAGGAGATGCTGTGTTCGGGAGAGTATGTGTACAGGTAGAACGATCATTGCCTCCACCGGTGGTTCCATCCACAGCGTGACTGGCCAACCAGTCAATTTGGTTATTTCTAGGATTGTACCGTGAAGACTGTAAGGCTGACTGTTTGAGAGCCACGTTACGGCCTGGGGAGGGAGACCAGAATAAAGCCATCGTGTTCTATCATCTTGTTTGTCTTGGCAGCAAGAATCATAGGAAAAATTATTTTTTAAATTTCCTGATAACCTAGAATACTAGAATGACAATGAGCATTTAGAGAAAAAAAAACCCACATATCTTGTATGTACTGTCATTACCCTGTCGTACTCTTTATCTCTCTAGAAGATTCAAATCATATAGACTTTGAAACGATAGCAGACGCTATAAAAACTCTTAGTTCGTGATGGCCGTTTTGATATTTTTCCTAGATTTTTTTTTATTCACTGCTCTTCAATACGTGAAAAATAATTTGATCGGATATATCCTAATAATGTAGCGGATACTTGAAACTTTTATACAGGATGATATTTCTGGAGGTTAATCGCAGCCGAACGCTGCACGTTTAGGAAAAAAAAAAAACTTTTCCGTCACTGTAATGGATAAAAGACTTCACCAGTTTCTTGGGAAACGATCAAGGGTTACTGTGATATCTGGGAAAGATACTTTTCGAAGGAAGTTCATAGTAATTAAAAATAGGTCATCGACATGTCTGAGGTAGAATTTCAATAGATCCTTAAAAATCAACTGCGCTCATACTCATAAAAAAAATGAAAGTATCAAGAGAGAAACTGAGAGACAGACAAGAGTGTGTGTGTGAGAGAGAGCGAGAAGGGGGAGAAAGTGTGTGTGTGAGAGAGAGGGGAGGGCAGAGAGTGTGTGTGAGAGAGAGGGTGGAGAGAGAAAGTGTGTGTGTGTGAGAGAGAGGGTGGAGAGAGAAAGTGTGTGTGTGAGAGAGAGGGTGGAGAGAGAAAGTGTGTGTGTGTGAGAGAGAGCGAGAAGGGGGAGAAAGTGTGTGTGTGTGAGAGAGAGCGAGAAGGGGGAGAAAGTGTGTGTGTGTGAGAGAGAAGGGGGGAGAGAGTGTGTGTGTGTGTGAGAGAGGAGGGGAGAGAGAGAGGGTGTATATATATGTGTGTGTGTGAGAGAGAAGGGGAGAGAAAGAATTTGTGTGTTTTTTAGGTTATACACCCAGAAGTCTACATTACCACCTATTTATTAGAGATCCTTTACATCTCACCTTCTCACGTATCATTCTTCTACCCGCGCATCCCCATTCGAATCAGGTGTAAAACCCCCCAAAAAACCTTTCCCCAATTCCTGAATTTTGATTTCTCTACAGATACTAACCAGCTCTAATATTTTATTCCAAACACGCGCTCCAGCCTTATCTTACCCTCATATCAACAAGGTCACGCCCTCTGCCATCACCATCACTAGCCATTGCACTGAACTTTGAAGCATTCTGCGCACTGCCCCTCCCCCAACCAATCATTTGTCCCACATGAGCCCAACTCTCCCAATGTTCTGTATAACTTACTGAAGTCATTTTTTTCTACACACAATGTGATGAAGCCACAATAAAGGCGAAACGTTTATATGTTAAATCTATACTTGTGTTGTTTCTTTTTTTAGTCCCATAGTTTTAAAGTTGTATGCCTGTCTCTTTTTAAACCTTGTTTCACACTATTTACAAAACACACGCGTTCTTTTTGGATCCTTTATAATTATCAAATTGTCCTCCAAGTGTGGTGTTTTTGCTTTTCTATTTGGATTTGTGTGTGAGAGAGAGAAGGGGGAGAGAGTATGTGTGTGTTTGTATCAGAAATGATGCTAGACATGCAGACTTGCCAAACGACAGAAAGATCGACAGACATAATTGGGCAGGACTATACTAACAGTTTCTTAAGTAATGAATTCTTTACTTTTGTTTCATTGTATGATAAAACGTTGTAATGATTGAACCCAACTAAGTGAAAAACTCATTTTGCGCTATGTTTCTTGTGAACATTAATAACAAGATAAAAAAATGTAATTTTTACACACACTGAGTGATTCTATACTAGTTTACTTTACCGTAAATATTTCCTTGCTTTTGTTAAATGTTTCGATCTTATTTCAAATCAAGTTTCTAATCACAAGATGCAGATGCAGAATAATAACTTTATATGAAGTCTTTATATGCCATTCGGAGGTAAAAAAAATTCCTCTCTTACAAGACAAAGTCTGTCATGGCGGTCTGAATGCATGTATTGGCGGATATTTTCACGTGCCGTGATGCGTGTAACAAGTTCCCAGGCACTGACCTAGATAATCAAGCACTGCTTGAAATTTTGTGTTCGGTTAAGTGGTTCCCTTTGAAAATAACGCTCGCCTGAGATACAATGATGGGGATAAAATAAAATTTTGAAATCAAATTAGATAAATTAACTGACAGTGTGTTCTTGGAATCAGTGAATTAAATTAACTGAGCACTGGATTACATTAGTGTTCTTTTTTGAAAAAAAAAGCACGAGAGAAATTATTCAGAAATCCAGTAAATTGGTAAAATATCAAAAGTGCATTCTATGCTCTACAGTAAGAGTTGCGGTTTATTTTTGTTTAGATTAGTATGTTGCAATCAGAAGGATATGCTTGTTAAAGAGATTATTTTGAATAAGGTATCAAGTAAAATAATGTTCAACAAAATATCATCAACTCACTCTTTAAAAGCGAATTCTCACCTCCACTGATGTACAGAGAACACAGCCCTGTGACCCCTGACCCAGAGAGAGTTACTCCACTGACTTTTTGTGTTGTGGAGCACTCGATGTCCAGAGTTAGATCGTCCACCTTGGCTTTACGGAGACCTGGACAGGCCAGTGGTGTAGAGGTTCCTGAGAGCTGATAGCTTAGCTGGATCTGGTTTAGGTCACCTGAGAAAGTTTGTGTTTGTGATACATTGTTTCAGGGAAGTAACATTTGATACTGAAACAATATCAAGTATGTGATGAGAGAAAACTGGGGAGAGAGAGAGAGAGAGAGAGAGAGAGAGAGAGAGAGAGAGAGAGAGAGAGAGAGAGAGAGAGAGAGAGAGAGAGAGAGAGAGAGAGAGAGAGAGAGAGAGAGAGAGAGAGAGAGGGAGAGAATAAAAGAAAGTGTGAGAGATTAAGAAATTGCGATCAGCATTGCTATAAAAATTGAAAAAAAAGGAAAATAGTTTACTATAGCGTCAATAGAAATATAAGACTCAGCCCAGGCCAATCTTTCCTTATTCCACTCTATATACCTTTAGACAGTTACAAAATACACTGAGACTGAGCTAACCACTAATTTTTTCTCCTAGCAATATTTTGTCATACCTAAGCGTCATTATTGATCAACGTGATCATCTCACTCGCAGATTTATAGAAAGATTGTTGATAGGTGAATGTCTGGTGAATCTCTCTCGCCATGAATCAAATATAGGTGGTCGCTGGTAGAACCTGGTGAGGGTATCTATACCCATTCTGTATCACTCACACAACCGTTAAGAACAGTTACTGTGACAGTGGTTTATCTACGGGGCTTGCGGCGTTATTAAAGTCGTATAACAGACTCGCTGTTTTTCTCACTGAGTTAATTGTACAGTTGTTTTCAGTGACTCCAAACAATCTTTAGTGCGATGTCGTCATTTTCTACTGTTCAGTTGAAGAGGATGTTACAACTGGAATATAGGCCAGGAATCGTAACGATAATAATATATTGTCATCGCACAAAATTATTTTAGATTTAGATAGACCTACATTTTTTAAATTATTATTCTTATGTAATTTGTTGTCTTCGTATCATCTCCACAATACCTTTCCTCAATGACCCTCATAGACAATCCGATCTTTGTTACCTGCATCTCTGACCACAACTCTGATCCAGGTGAGAGGGATGGGCGTGTCCAGTGTGACAGTGACAGGCAAGGTAGTACAGGTTGTGTCGTCGCTGTCGGTTAACAACCACGCTCCACTGTAACCCACTCGGTCTGTAAAGAAAATTGTTACAGCATGTGTCATTATAATGGCAGTCTGTAATTCTCAGGGACAGCATTGACTTAATATTCGAAATTAAAGATTAAATGTTTGCACAAAGTTATTTCTCTGAGAAGCATAACATCTGCTATGGTTCCAGTTGGTGTTAAGACAAAGACAGGCCATGTTGGTTGAACACAGAAGTAAGGTCATTTACCTGTCCCTGATCAATCTGGTCGATACACAAGAGGAACAGTGACCCGAGCTCCAACGCCGCTTCGATTGATCTTAATGAATGTTTTATTTTATTGGAAAAGCCTATAGGCTCATGATGTGAATTTTCAAATCATCGCACTTGGCCCTAGATAAAAAGTTCACCACCATGACGAGACTAGTCTTTCTAACACTACACGTTCTGGCGTGATATGTCATGAGAGCTGTATGGTGAAAGAGTTGGCCATATTTGGTTGGTTTGTTCTGTTGTTTTTCTTGAATGCTAAGCTTTAAAAAATATCTGTTGTCCGTAGTGCGCGTTATTTCTCTTAAAATCGTATGTTGGAAGGTTACTATATAGTTCGTGAGGGCCGATAATCTCTGTCGTGTAAGAACTTCTTAGCTTTGGATTCCCCATAAAATTAAGTCTAAAAAGTCTCTTGTGTAAAGCCAGGTTTTATTCAACAACTACATGTACATCTTAAGTTATCATTTGAGTGTTGCTATGTGTATCAACAATGTGTACATTTTATTTTTTTTTCATTTTTTTTTAATTTGAAATGGATTGAAGTTTAAGTAGTTTAATCCTATGCTGCGAACTGTATTTTCTGAATTTTAATTCTTTCTACGTTATCATTTTGACGCTAACATGTCTCGCGCACGGGTGTTTGGCGCCAGTGGTTCTTGGGTGTAGGAGCAAAGTTCATCTAATGTTTCACCTGGGCACGTCATTTACTGGCCTGGTCTTCTGGGGAAGGAAGATTTGTCGGTCCAGCGTGGCGAATGTGATCTTTTGGGGCGGATCGTGTCCTGAGGGAGGTCCTGGTTGTTTGGGACACCCAGACGCGACAAAGATTTTTCTTTGTGTTGAATAGTGCATTTTGATTGGGTAGAGACTAATTTAGAATGAGGTAGGGACGCTCCTCATGTAAGAACTTAATATCGAGTTAGCGGGACTCGATTCATTCCACCTCGAGCCCCTGAAGTAAGCAGGTTAGGATTTGTCTACCAACGTTCCTACCACTAGTTTTCCTCACCAGATACTGGCGTGGTAGAGCCGTGCAAATTTAACTAAAAGCTCTGATCTGTATTTTCTTATTTGGATTGGCGTCCGCGATTTTCTTACTCTTTTGGGTAAGTTGAATGACTTTGTTTCACTTTGTAATTCAGTATGACATTGTTCAATTTTATGTTGTGCACAAGAATTATTGGACTCGCTCATACTTGCCTAAATTTTGTGTAATGTTAAACTTTTGTTAAATATAATCTTTCAGTATTTGTAAAATACTAACATTATACATTTTTTAATCTAGAACAGGAAAATGTAGTTGTCCATGTTACCAATTGCAAACAAACCTTTTCTTATATGCCAGGGCTAAATTTTTATTTACTAATACATAAATTTACTTGTGCATTTTAATCATATTATAGTGGACTTATAGTAATCTGTATTGTCGTCGTGCTATATTATCTTCATCTACATAGTGTTCTAATTAAGTTTATATTCGAAACATTTGACGTTCAACGTAAATTGGCTTTACAATGTTCCAGGCGGGTTATACCAGTGTTATAGTGGAGAGTCTTTGAAGATGGAGAGTTTTATTGAGATTTTTGTACATGAATTCAATGACTGTTTGGATGATAGATGTGTACGTTATTAAGGCGCCATTTCTGAAAAAGCGTTTTGGTTGTGCTTAATTTAATTTCTCCCACCTTAAGTTCGCCACAGATACAGATTATGTTTATTTGTAGAAACAATCGAGGATTACCTGTAAAATGATGATTGTTTCCAATTTTGACGATCTATCGTCAGGAACGGAGTGGTAATATGAGGTACACCCCGGCTGTTCCCAGTCACACTTCAGCCCGTCACAGTTGGGAGTACGTGAATCTAGTGTTAGCTGAAAACCTTGGGACTACATTATGCTTTGATCATGTAACATTGGGCGTTCAGACAAAAATGTTTTAATGATGGGAGGGATAGGGAGGGCATATTACCACTCCGTTTCTGACGACAGATCGTCAAAACTGGAAACAATCATCACCTTACAGGTAAGCCTCGATTGTTTCTATAATTTCAACTCACCGTCGTCATTCCACCCGGGGGTATCATGAGATTTTAGAGCCACAACTGTGACGTCAAAGCAGCAGAAAAGGTTAATGATAATCTTTGTTTACATTTCGAGTGTTTCACATAGTTGAAAATTGTTATATATATATATATATATATATATATATATATATATATATATATAACCTTAAATAGTATATCTTTAGGCAATTAGCCCAGTAGTGTGCGACTATAATTTTTTTGTATTTACAAATGTTCAGATATAGAAAAGGGCGTAAATATTACATTGATAGATACTTGAAAAGGGCATAGTAAGAAATAAATCTATTTCTTCCCAAAATATGCTTGAATTAATTTTTGGCCAAAATTGGACTTAGTTTCTTTTTTGTAAAACTTTACAAAGGTACTTTCTTGAGATCATCCAGCAGCAGTAAGTATTGCTTTTAAAGGCCGCTGTCCTGACAAAATACCTAAGAAAAACGTGAGTTTTAGCGTTAGCTCTTTGAGTGTTAAAGTATCACATGGAAACCGTGGTTCTAAAAAATCTAGCACACGTTGGGGGTCCCAGGTGTCGATTTTGCTCTCAAATGGCAAAGTTGGGTTGGTTTCAAAGGCTCCTTTCATGAAGCGTTGGACACAGCCAAGGCTACCAAAGCTTTCCATGTTGAGATAAGAAGATAGGGCAAATTTTGCACAACATAAAGATGAGTATGAGGCTTTGTTTGAGAGTAATTCAGAAAGGAAATTAATGGGCTCTGTTAGAGGCGGTGAAACTGGATCCACATTTTTTCATTATCTGGGTACCCTCTCCACTTTTTAATGTAAACTTTGTAGACCTTTTTCGTATCTGGTCTCCATGAGGCCATAATAAAAGCGGTAGCCGTGCCTGAAAATCCTTGCTCCTGCAATCTTCTGATACCATACATATCATCAGTTTCAATTTCTTGTGTAGTGGATGTTGATGGTTGGGGTGACTCGGTAGCGATAACAGGTGTTTTCTTGCCGAAAGCAGGACTAGCTTGGCCACGAGCAGCTTGAGTAACACTGGAAAAAATGTTTGTGTCGGCCATAGTGGTGTTACTGCAATGTCGGTTGCCTCGTCCTGCTTTATTTTTTGCAGAAGTCTGAATAGCAGTGAAAAAGGTGGGAGAGCATAAAATTTGTAGGCACGCCAATTGAAAGAGAAAGCATCAATTTTGTTAGCTTCAGGGTCTGGTCTGAATGATATAAACATCTCAAACTGTCGATGCAATCTCGAAGAAAAAAGGTCGATATCTGGTTGAAATTTCAGCACACCTAAGGCAGTGTTTAGTAATTCTGAATCGAGTTTCCACTCTGTGCCGAGATTGATCTGTCGACTTTCATGATCAGCCTCAAGGTTTTCAGAACCAGGGATTCGCGCTACAGCGTACCATAAGTTTCTAGTTTTACAGC
This sequence comes from Elysia crispata, assembly GCA_033675545.1. NCBI lineage: Eukaryota > Metazoa > Mollusca > Gastropoda > Plakobranchidae > Elysia > Elysia crispata. Next base: position 7,476 of record JAWDGP010005518.1, on the reverse strand, counting down.
ACTGCCAAACTATTTTAGTAAGAGTATTTCATTTTTCTAACTTGCTTGACCCAATCTTGTTGAGGCATGCCATTGCGACAGTGTTATCGACGTAAACCTGAATAATTATGTTTATTTTTCATTTCTTTTTCAAGAGTCTTCAGACGGAAGAAAGCGGCGAGAAGTTCTAACTCATTAATATGCATATGATTTGTTTCGTGGTGAGACCATGCACCACCTGTTCGAATCCCATCACACACTGCACCCCAAGCTGTCACGCTGGCGTCTGTCGTTATGATAAGGTCGGGGTCCGGCCGTAAGATAGGGCAAAAAGAAATGTTAACAGAGTTTAGCCACCACTGCAGCTCGTCATTGGCACGATCTGAGATAGTCATATATGCCTCCCTGTTTTTGTTTTGCTGTAAGGCCTTGATCTTCTCTTTTTCTAGCTCTCTGTAATGTAAAGGGCCCATAGGGACTGCACTAAAACTAGATACAATTAGATCAAGCAGTCTAGCAATATCTCGTATTTTGTTTTTGCGATTGCTGGAAATCGTCACACAACACTCAGAAACGGCTAATTTTCTCTTTTCAGTGAACCGTACTGTCAGCTCTTTTGAGTTGATTATAAATCCTAAATAAGTTATCTCTTGGGTCGGTGATAACACAGACTTGCTCGGATGAACTACAAAACCCATTTTATCAAACGTTGAAATAGTATCTGCAATAGTTTTGACGCAGTCATTGTACTCAGCCGCCAGAAGCAGGGAGTCATCTAGGTAACCCGTCAAAATATGGCCCGAAGTGTGCAAGTATGCATAGATTGGCTTTGTGATTTTTGTAAAACATCTTGGGCATTGTGGCAAACCATTACTATAATATGTGTATTCATTCCTTGCCACAAAAATTTTAGATACTTTCTGTGCTTCCTGGCAAATGGTACACAATAGTATGCAGATACAAGGTCTATGCTTGCCATCCAACAAATTTTTGTCACGAGGTTTAAGGCCGATTTTAGGGATTCCATCTTAAATTTTTTATGTATTCAACATTTTTCTTAAGTTCCTTTAGATAAAATATCATTCTATACTTCCCATCATTCTTTTGACGGGTAAAGATGCCTGAAATAAATTCATATTCTTCGTGTTTTGAGGGTATTATGACCCTTGCCCTTAAAACTTCTTGCAGTTAATTCTTTATTACCCTTTTTTCTTTCTTATTCATATAGTAACTAAAATCGGTGGCTTGTTCTCCTCCTGCACCTGACTGACTCAGTTCTACTTCAGTGCCACTTATCATTTCTAAAATAGTCTAATCTGGTGTCAAATTTTTCCACTTTCGGCGCCTGTATTGAATTTATCCAGCCTGAAAGTTCTCGGCTTTGATTTCCAGCAATCGCTTTATGCTTTCAGTGTCAGTGACTCTTACCTCCATCCCATCAATTATCGTAGCGTTTAACGCCTCGGGTTCGCTGCCGACCTTCTCGCCTGGAGCCATCCGGTACCGTAGGTCGATTGGCCCCGCCTTCTGTGGCCTGTGGCTCCCACCGGGCCACCGCGCTTGTCTAAAAACTGGCCCCTTTTCCTGTAGCCGGTGGATGTGTTTGTAGAGGTAGAGGGGTAACGGGGTGTGTTATGTCGAACTGTCAGTGTTCCTTTGCCTCTTCAATAAGCTTCTTTACGTCGCTCCCGTATAACCACTGGAACCCATCGGCTGGCATCTCAACAATGCCGCTTATGGCAGAGCCAGGTTTTGACTGTATCTTCTTTGAGCAGTTGTTTTTTGTTGAGCATTACCTAGGAACGAAATTGCATCTGTTAAGTTTTTTTACGATTTCCTTAGTGCTCACACTGTTCGTCACGTCTTTCCTGTCTGTTGCTCTTTTGGTGAGCATCGGCTGCTTTTGCAATAGCGATAGTGGCTTTGCTAATGTTCTTTAGCAGTGTTGTGAGGCGCATGTCAATTTTCTTATGCTGGCCTCGCAACATGTTTGTTGTCTTTACTTGGAGCACCTCACAGTTTTGCGGTATCATATGTTGCGCTATCCTCCCCTTCATCTTCTCCTCAGTGGGGACTTCAGTGAATCGCTCTGTTATGAAAAAAGCCAGTGCTGAGATCGGCTCATCGACTTCTTTCACTCCAAATTCAAGAAGCGCATCCTTGAACCAATCGGATTTCCCCGAAACTATTTCCCCTTCGTCGGCGGAAAGACCATGCGCTCTGACATTTTCAATAAAATCTCCCGATGTAGGAGAATCCGGGCGAGGCCTGTCCGAATCACTTTAGTTTCTACCGTGATCGGGTGACAAAGGCCTTGGGCGAGTCTTAAGTCCCCTTCAGACGTACAGTTTTTTTTGTATCCGATAAAGCCACCCGGTCAGTCCATGAGAATAAAAATAGTAGTGCAAAGAAGCGGCTTGACCAAAATCGTACCGGATAGCTTGATATCTGGCGCAGCTCGATATTTCCCATCCCGTGGACATCCAGTGAACTGGGGCACTGGCGCCTCGAGGTCTTTACTTTGATCTTGCGAATAAAAATATTTTGAACTACTGGTCCAATCTAAAAATTAATACGATTTTCGTGATCAGCGACCTTCAAATAGTGAAAGTATGGCGGGGAAATGCGGGGAACAGAATTTAACGATAAATTAAAAAATGAAAACAATCATTGGTTATGTAACTACATAGGCCCTAGCCTAGCCCATCTTGTGTTTGTGTGTGTGTGTGTGAGGGGGTAATTTATGTATGTGTGTTTAGGTGTGTGTGTTTCGTTTAACGTTCCACATATACCATTTTTAAAGTCTGCCCACGGCCTACTGAACTGTTTTTATTATTATTATTATTATTATTATTATTATTATTATTATTATTATTATTATTATTATTATTATTATTATTATTATTCTTCTTCTTCTTCTTCTTCTTCTTCTTCTTCTTCTTCTTCTTCTTATTATTATTATAATTATAATTATGGTTTTTTCCTTTGAGAAGAAAAATATTCTCAATCTATTCTCCAGCTTTATGGAAAGTTAAATCAAAAGAATATTCGAACAAATTCGCCAAGGACAAAGCATCGTAAATTGCTGAGCAGGTCTCTGGAATTATTTGGCACAGCGAAGGAGCAGAAATGCAAGCTGAAAATTTCAAATCCTGATAGTTTGCACCTGTCGCTAGAAACCGAAGAGTTGCGGTCAATCTCTGATGTGGAGAGATTGCTTCTCTCATCACAGTTGATTGTCTTTCAATTTTCGGACTTACAATGCGAAGTAAATATAGGTACGTCGCCTCATCCATCCTTGAAAAAATTATTGAAGTCTTCTGGGTATACCCGTAATTCTTCCAGGAGGTTAGTATGAGTGTAAATATTTCTTTTTAATAGCCAATTTTTCGTCCAAATAGTCGTACGTTTATGCTTCTTTCTGGACTTTAAGAGAATAACAGACGCTGCTAAATCGAAATCATGTTGTTCATCCTCCATTTTTGGTAACGCTTTGAATTTCGCGCGAACTAGATAGGACAACCCAATGATGTCATCATCTAGGCCAAGATTTGAATGATCAGGTCAACTGATATCCAACTGATGCATGTAAACGGTCCTATGATTGCTAATCCGGTTAGTGTCAGTTTCAACTGACCGGATGGCTTTACCGGATACAAAAAAACTGTGCGTCTGAAGGGGGCTTTAGACCGAGGGTGGGACCAGCGGGATCTAGATCCAGATTTGTGATCGGTTTTCTTCTCATGTGTGTGAGATTTACGAGCCAGTCGTGACTTTTTCTCCGCCCACCCCGGTGAATGTTCTGGGGTTGGAGAGCGCTCTGGCGCCGATGATGAAGAAGACGGTTTTCTCTTTCTTTTATTCGTTTTTTGAGTCATAAAATTCATTAAGTTGTTCATTACTACAGTGTTCTTTTGAACTTCTGCTTCTAAGATCATCTTGTTTCCTTCGTTTCCAATATCTATTTCTTCGCGAACTAATAATGTATCCTCTTCCATACATGCAAATAAATAGAGACAAGTTAAATTCTCTACCGTCGAGCAAAAACCCAGAAGGCGAGGATAGTATTGTTAATTCAATTTTCAGCAGAAGACGGTTGTATGCCCTAAAGGGCTAGAGAATGAAAAAAAATGTGTGTTATTGCCCAGAGGGCTGGAGAAAAACTATGTTGCCCAGAAGGCGATGAGTGTTATGTTCAGAAAACAAAATAATAATATGATCGCCTATAAAGCGAGTTAAGAAAATTAAACTCAGATAAAGCATCAAGTAATGTGTGTAACACAAAAGGAAAAAATAGATCTAGATTTAACAACTAGATGGTTAGCTCAATTGGCTGTAAGTAGGCCAGAGAGAAAAATAAAACCGTCCTACCTTTATGTAAACCTTGGGAAAGAAATGATGAAACCACAAAAATAAGGATATGTATCCAAAAGTGGCAACAGAACTGTAAAGACATTCAATGGCGGATGAAGATAGTAAATATCCGTATGAAGAAAGTAGTAACCGGCATCAAAGGCAGAGCCCGAAAAAACGTGTGACTGGGAACGGCCGCCGTGTATCTCGAGTTACCACGGAGTGGAATGACGACGGTGAGTTGAAATTCAATAAAATTGTTTTTTAATGTTTGGTAGTCGTGCACTTCTGGCAGGCTTCAATCACGCTAACCTCTCGATATTTGAGTCTCATAAGTCAGGCGCACCAGCTCGGAGACTGCCCTCTGCTTAACCTTTCCCTCACCTGGGGGAACAGAGAAAGGCAGCAGACTGGTCACGGCTGCGAATCTTTTTCTTTGAGAAGAGGAATCATTATCATAGCGATAGGTGACCTAAGCAAAACGTTTTACTAGTTGTTTCATTACACTGTTACGTACATTTGCAGAGTTATTGTAATACTCTTTTTCGCTATATGTGTTGTAACTATTCATAATGAATGTATATACATTACTATGACCTTTGTATTTACACGTTGTATTTGCATTATTTTCCCCAGAGAGTTGCACCCTTTCTGGCTGGGTTTTTCTTATGGTTTTTCTTGAGGGTTTTTTTTTTAGTTTTTTTTTTCTTGATCCTTTGCTCGTAATTTTTTCCAGTTTTTCATGGGTTTTCTAGTTATTCAATAAATATACTCTAAAAACGAATCTCGTTCCTTGATAATCACAGTTATCAGTTAACGTTATCAAATCATCATATTCACAGCACAATAACATCACGTCTATCTCTCTATCTATCTATAACACCGCACAAAAAAAAACTCTCACATCACAGGGCTAACACACACTTTCTACAATTATTGTGTTCCTGGATTTTGGTTTAATAGTGACTAGAATTATCCCCAATTGAAGTGGTACTGTGCCAGTTGACCATTTTATTTCAGATAGAGATATGACGTGTTGTTGTTACTTTAGTCCCAACTCACAAACTTCAATACTTATCATTCTATAGATCATCCATAGCGAGCTTCAGGTCCTGTGTAACTTTTAGATTATTAAGAGTATCATTTTACCATGACGGACTAACTCTGTAGATAAAGCCTACATGGCACAAATAAGACATGAGTTTTTCTTCGTTTGAGATTTTTTTTCTTCATGAATTATTTTTTTTACTTAGTTAGTAATGGCAACCAGATTAATTATAATGAAAGTTGGAGTGTTTCAAAGTCATTTATAATTTATATTTTTCACATCATTTACTTTGCTTGTAGAGTAGAAATAATAGAATAATGTGACTGACCAAAGGCGTATATCGTTAGATTTCATTGGAGCCGCAGTAAAAACCAAACGCAAAATGAAAAAAAGATCTGCAGGAACGACAAGTAAACCTCCAGAGTCAGACAAGGTCATGTCAGATTGTAGCATGCAACCTCTACAGGCTTCATCATCCCAGGGGATGGAACTTATCATTGACAGAGATGGGAGTTACAGGAGAAACTGTTTATACCTACAGATAGTACAGCTAAAACATTCTTACACAAATATCATAGTAGGGCTGAGATGGGAGTTACAGGAGAAACTGTTTATACCTACAGATAGTACAGCTAAAACATTCTTACACAAATATCATAGTAGGGCTGAGATGGGAGTTACAGGAGAAACTGTTTATACCTACAGATAGTGAAGCTAAAACATTCTTACACAAATATCATAGTAGGGCTGAGATGGGAGTTACAGGAGAAACTGTTTATACCTACAGATAGTGCAGCTGAAACATTCTTACACAAATATCATAGTAGGGCTGAGATGGGAGTTACAGGAGAAACTGTTTATACCTACAGATAGTACAGCTAAAACATTCTTACACAAATATCATAGTAGGGCTGAGATGGGAGTTACAGGAGAAACTGTTTATACCTACAGATAGTACAGCTAAAACATTCTTACACAAATATCATAGTAGGGCTGAGATGGGAGTTACAGGAGAAACTGTTTATACCTACAGATAGTACAGCTAAAACATTCTTACACAAATATCATAGTAGGGCTGAGATGGGAGTTACAGGAGAAACTGTTTATACCTACAGATAGTACAGCTAAAACATTCTTACACAAATATCATAGTAGGGCTGAGATGGGAGTTACAGGAGAAACTGTTTATACCTACAGATAGTACAGCTGAAACATTCTTACACAAATATCATAGTAGGGCTGAGATGGGAGTTACAGGAGAAACTGTTTATACCTACAGATGGTACAGCTAAATCATTCTTATACAAATATCATAGTAGGGCTGAGCTGGAGCTATTATATATATATATATATATATATATATATATATATATATATATATATATATATATATATATATATATATGTGCAGCGATTGTTTAAAATGTTGATTCGGAAATTGTCTGCCAACTTTTCTGTGCTGTAAAGTTTGTTTTGTTTTTTTGCTTTTTTTTCGCTTGTTTGTTTGTCTGTTTGTTTTCTTTCTTTTGGTTCGTCTGTGAAAGATATTCTTTTAATATTATTATTTTTAATACTTTGGGAGGTTTGTCAAAGTATGAACAATATTTTGTATACTCACCTGACTTTAACAGGCGATACATAGTTTTAATTATGTATTTAAATATTAAGATTTGTCATTAAAGTGTACCTAAATTTGCCTTTTCATTAGGTTTTGAAGAAACTATTTTTTTTATATTTCATTCGGTTAATGATGCGTGGCTTTTGCATTTCAGGTATTCATACGGACAACATCTAAAACAATTCAGATTATTAAAGTTTTTTGTTTAACTCATGGTAATATTGTATGTGTGTAAAAATCTTGCTAGCTTGTCATAAGTAAAGTCTTAAACGAGTATCTATGATGTTGTTGACTTTTGGAGCGCCACAAGCTAACTTGGAAAGAGTAGCTAAATCTCTCTCAATATATTGTTCTGAATAAGTTTTATTTTCTTTACTTGATAAAATTAAGAGTCATATTAATGAATGCTAGGCCCTACTTTACGTTTTTGCTTTTTTCTTTACTTCAACGATTTTTCATTTGTGGTAGGAAATGTGAA
>JAWDGP010005516.1:0-10448 GCA_033675545.1 Elysia crispata | reverse complement strand
AAATTTCCTTTAAGCTATTGGCCTTGATTTTTAGTTCTCCCCCCATTCCCCCCCGTCTCTCTCTCTCTCTCTCTCTCTCTCTCTCTCTCTCTCTCTCTCTCTCTCTCTCTCTCTCTCTCTCTCTCTCTCTCTCTCTCTCTCTCTTTCTCTTTCTCTTGTACACCTATTCGCCTTTAACTACCTTTTATCTTTCAAGTATTTTTTTTTAATTCTTATCTATTCAGCATACTTATCTTTTGGGAGTTTTATTTATTCACATATTTCTTCATTATTTTTACAAAACACACTTTAGTTAATTTTTAAAAACAATAATATTTTTAATGTTGTTTTTAAGCTTTTATTTAATACATTCATTTTTGTTTTTGTTTTTTTTCTGTGACTCTTTTTCTTTACGTATTTTGCTATTTTTCCCTGTGTATTACTTCCACATTATTCTTTTTTGTGGTATATCTTTCTATATATAACCTTTTTCCTATATATATATATATATTTTAATTATTTTTTGTATTTCAAATTTATATATGTGAATATCCTAGTGTGGTTTCTTGTTCTTATTGTTGTATTTGACGAAGGTGTAAAGCCGAAAGCTCACGTGTTTTCTTTTGTTTTGTACATTTTGAAGCGTCGCTCAACCTTTATTTTTGTTTTTTTTTACGATGCTTCTCACAAAAATTCACCAAGGTCTCACTACATTCAATTTTATATGACCTCACTTCATTACTAGTATCCCTCTGAGATTTCTTATATCTACCGCTAGCCGAAGATTATGATATGATAAAAGAAACATCCTCTTACCACTTCTCCCCGTAGCTCGCCTTCATCCAAGTCCCTCTTCCAAGGAGATAAAATGAAAACTCCTTCCTGGGAAATATTGATTTATATACCTCCATGACTGCAGGTCTTTTCATATGAACCTCAAAATTTGCTGCTACACCCATCAAAAAGGCGTTATGAGATCACTGTAGTAAAATTACCCCTGAAGACTTTACCCTGTTATGAAACATCTGTTACATAGGTCATTAACCTCCCTTTGTCCCACCTCCCAGAATTCACCTTGTTGCGGAGACAACATATTATGTGGATTTTAATGAGCAGATATTCCCTATCCCTTTGTTATACAATTGGAATTCACCCTTTTTGAATAATAGTGAATTACCTCCTCCCCCAACCTCCCACTTTTTCACTGGCAAGGATTCCCTTCTTGTGGTGAATCAAAGCCTACTTCATGCCTAGCAAGTGATCTAGGCATATATTTCTATATCAGTATAGATAGATCTATTAGTTCAATGGCGACCAAAATGAAAAAATTAAATTCCCCACCTTCAGAAAAAAAAAAAACAACAAATAAGACTAACTCCCCAAAAATAAGATAAAATAAGTAGATAATAAATAAACAATATATAAGTCCAAAATCTAAAATCTAATCATAATAAGTTAAGCAAAATCAGACATGCGTGAAAAAAGATTTCCAACCAGTTTCAACGTCTCATGTTAACAAGCATTTTTATTTTTTTTTTTAATTGATCGTCCTGACAAAGAACTGAGCTATTGTAATGTTTGTCCATGGAGAGAATGGAAAACGTGGCTTGAAGGGGAAGATGCAGGTCCATGTTTGCTGAAAAAAAATATGTCATTTTCTCTGGCATGACTGCCTTGTAATTCCTTCAGATACCTATTTTTTCAAGTGAGAAACATCTTCAGGTCTAGACCTCATTTCTTTTCATTATATGAACCATGAGAGATATATTTGGAACTTTAGAATGGATAAACAGGCATTGGAAGAGAGCTAAAGCTAACCATCCTTCAATACATCTGTTGTTTTCTTTCGCGTGCTTTAAAGACGTGGTCTCTAAGTTGTTCTTGCTCGGTTTAACTTTATTGAGGGGAATTAAAAAAGAGCGTCTGTATTTAGAATTTTGCAGAAGATTTGTCTGATGTCCCGTTTTTCTTGCTTTAAAGGTGGAGGAACTCTTATAAGTTGAAACGAGTATTCCCATTTCAACATGCTTCTTCTAATTTTAATTGATAATAAGCATGCTCCATGCTATGGAAAGACAATGAATTAATCTGTTGAAGTGTTTTCCTTACCTGGCTAATAATTTGATAATAAAAAAAGATGGCGACATTAATGATGTACTTAAGTCTTACGGACTTGCACTTTAAACAATGCCTGTCTCAGGTTCTGCCTTTGGAGTGTTACCAAAGATCATTTGTGCATTCACTGATTTAAAAAATAAAATATACTCAGTTTACCATTTTTGTTTGATAACGCTACAAATTACACCTATCATTTTTCGGTTTTCTACAGATTCTTTTAATTCAGCATTCATCTGGTCGAATATCTTCAATATACATAGACTTTAACCAAGTCCTCATTGCTGCAAATATATAAACATTTAGAGCTGGATTTTATTTTTAAGATTTTAAATTTTACACTGAACACCTCTTCTCCAGTGCTGGTGTTGGGCGGACTGGCACGTTCATTGGTCTGTGTAACCTGATGCAGGAAGCGGAAGCAACGGGCAAAATGGACTTCAAATCTGCACTGTGGAAACTCCGACAAGACAGAATGCATACAATACAGACAGTGGTTTGAAAACAAATATTCCCTATAGGTTGATAAGGACATTTTTTAATGTGTTAGGAATAGTCTTATATTTGCAATGTAATTTTTTTTGCGAATTTCGCTCACTCAAGCAGTAGAAATGATTTATATTCAGTATTTATTTGTTTGGATTAAACAGGCTTCCAATATTTTATTTACAAAAAATACTGGCAGTGGCTCGAAATCAGTTATTTTTCTTGTGACCATTTTATTGAAATACTCTTCACTGAACATGATTAACGATGCGTTTTAGATTTCAATTCATTTGAAAGGAAAGATATGTATGCCAAACTCATCATGAGTATCATGGTATTAAACATATTTTCAAACATAGCCCTTTACTGCATGGTCTCTCAAAATTTTTTTTTGATTTCTTATATGTTACTCTCTTTGGGCTATAAAGAAGGGATCTGGTCATCTGATCTAATTTTTATTTTAAAATCTGTGTCCAATAATGGACCATTATGCATAAATGTGTTTTATTTTAAAATTTATATATTAAGCAACGATAAATGTCCTACAAATCAAGAACCAACATCCATTGTAGCAAAAAGTTGATTTAAATTCAATCAATTCTAATACTTGCAGATTCTTAAGATCCCAGCTTACCTGTGGTAAAAAGCGGTAAAGCACTTCTCATGCAGGTAGCAACGTGGACATTTGCTGCATATCTTTGTACAATAAACATTAAGATGAGGCTTAAAAATAATGGTCCAAAAGTGCTTTAGCGAATAAGAGGAAGCAAAATGAGGGTGTGTGCAAAAATTGATCACCATGCATGAGTCAATTAATCAACTGCTGGTTTTTATACAAGCATAACTATATTTTTATTTACATAATTTTAATAGTTAAACAATTTTCATCACTATATGCTCAGTAAAAAAAATATTCATTCTCTAATTTCAGTTCTATTGTCACGGGGAAAAGTTAAAAATTATTATAAAATTTAAATTAAAACGATTTGTTGATCATCAATAAATAATTTTCTCAAATCGTCAATCGTATCAATTTACTTTTATACATTTAAATATTTCCCAGCATTTTAAGTTTTATGATTTCTACAAACAGGAACAGTACAAGTATCTACACAAAGTTGCATTGGTTGATCACTTAACACCGCTGGCATCATTATCAGTGCCATACAGGACATGTATATATCCGCCTCACTATTCGCTTCTGGAAAGTGACAAAAGCAGGTGACGTAGTCTGCACGCAATTACCACCAAGAGTTTTGAAGTGAGTTTTTATTATATAAAGGTGATTGTTTAAACAATAACATTAATGTTTTAAAACGTGAACCTCAAACAGTATTTTTAAATAAAGCAAATAGAAAAAAAATTCTTAGGATTATGTCAGCCCTTTTTGCCCAAGATCAGTTCTATACATGTGCTGTCTGCTTATAAGCATTCCAATATTATCTTTATTTTCCAAATTACCCAACTCCCACTCTCCTATTTATCATTTTTCCCGTTACTTTCTCTATGCTTTTCCCTATCCAAACCAGACTGTGGTAGAGTTAAGTGTTGCCGCCACTGCTCCCAATGTTAAAAGATTCACCTGATGAGGAGGTCAAGAATGTGTATCAGAACCTGTGTAGTGACACTAACAGGGATCAAAGACAGGCTGAGTAACATCTTGCCCAAGTACCGAATGATAATTTTAGCTTCTCTCACATTTACAACTTACAGTAGTACCAATCCTATTTATGTCATGTCTTACCTTTTTTTAAAATAAAAATACATTTTACTTAGATTGCCAGAAGTTTGTTCTGGGCAACGAGTTTTTATAAGAATTAAAGTTATATGTTTATCTACTCTCCAATTATCTGGATTTGACATAACTGACAGAAACATCGGTTTTACCTTCATAGCTCCATATGGTCATTTTTTAATTCTTGTAATAAATTCAGAACTACTAAGAAAACTATTAGGATCTCACACCAATGTTGCAGCTTAAATTGTAAGAAAATTTGTTTGCTTATCTTTGCTGCTAATGTGTTCTTACCATGCTTGTATTACTCTGTGAGTAAACTGTATCATTGGTCTACAAGATTTCTTTTTGTAATATTTCTCTAGAAGTTGCACGTCATGAAAAAAAAGTATGAACTTTTTTTCGGATAATTGCAAAGAAAATAAAATGAATAATAAGCAATACTGGTTTCAGACCATGTGTATTTCATTGTTGAATTATTGGTAACCAAAGTACTTAAATCAACAAGAGGATTGAGATTAATTAAACATATTCAGATACATTTCTGTACATCGTTTACTCAAATCTAGAAATAAAAACCAGATCTTTAGACCAAACAATTTTTTAAGTCTTTAGGGGCAATAAATGTTATGTGCTGTTTTGTCCTAGACAATTTTTTTTTATTCTTAACCCTCAAAGATTCCATAATAGGAAATCGATCATCGGTGATCGATGCCACACCCACATTTTGTGCCAGAATTCAAAATAGTACCAAACTTAAAATATTCGATGTTTTGGTGATTTGGGACAAATATCATGTGTTATTTATGAACCTATATAATATCATTTTTGTTAAAAATTTTGATAAAAATTGAAAATTAAAAACGCTATTTTTTTTAACAATAAGAATTCACCGAGATTTGTCTACATTCGCTTCCGCCATCTTGGATCATTATAGTATTTTTTTTCGAACCTCTGACGTTTTTCACATTCATTTTTCTCAACTAAAATAATTTTCTTGCAAATGAAACTTTAAGAATGGCAACTACTAACATTGGAGACACTGAAGTCTATGATCTGTTAGATTTAAATGACTTTAAAAGTCAGATTTGAATGAACCCTGACACAGACGAGGAGCTCATCAGAGGAGGATCATGTCACAGGCCACCTGAACTTGGAGTATGTAGTTTTCATTTTACATCTAGATTTACGATTTCTACAGCAAAATTGTGAATAAATCTAAACTTCAAATTATGTTGTAACTATATCTAAGCACACTTGATGTTCTAATCTTTCTTGACATTGTAGATCTAACCCCTATTCATCTGCACAAAAGTTTGTTTGCTTGCTACTCAGGTCACTCTTGAAGTATCTGATGTTTGGAAAGGGCCTATCCTTCTCTACACTCTTAGTCCATGGCCACCATTTCTTCAGGAGATGGATCTAAATTTCATTACTTCTACTGCTACTAATGCTGCTATTCACCTTATTCCTGGGTCACCGAACAACAACAGTACCCAATCTGATGTCCAAGCTTAAAAATCTTCGTCTGCATCGTGAACGACAGTTTTATGCCCAGTATAACAAAAGACAGTTATTAATAATTCATATTTAATGTGTTAATAATTCTTTTGTTATTATATTGCTCTTCTGAATAGATTTAGTTGTTCATCTTTTGCTTTATATTGGTCTGTCCTTTTTACAGTAACGAAATACTAGATCTAGATCTATAGCATACTAAAAGTATACCAGTTGCAAGTACCTCATCTAAATTTACAACAGTATTATGCGTTTTAGCACTAAGCTCTCAACAAGATCACGATCTTACGTATGGGATCTATATTCTAGAATTGCATCTAGGTCAATCTTTCAAGGTCTACACTAGATTCTAGATTAATTTCCAGATTAGTGGCTATTGAACACCTCTATCTAGAACCAGATCTTAGAGTCCGTATACTTTAACTTCGTAAAATCTTGCCTACAATGCACTGTAACCCCGAATCACCTTAAGCAGAACTACACTTGAACTTTTCTTGCTCCCTTTTCTTTTCCTCGGGACTTGAAGGTTTATTTAGCGTGTACACCTGAAGTTCACACAGGCGATGTACACTAAAGCTTTCTCCTGCAGAGTGATAAGTAATATCTCAGTTCTGCGGTCCCTACTGGTGCTTGCCCATGTGTCGCCATCTTGGATTTGGGGTAGGGGTGGAGCGGCATATATCAATTCAATATTGATAATCGCGATGTTTTTTTTGTTTTGTTTTTTTCTATTTTTTTTCATAAAGTAAAATACGTATTAATAACTGTTTGCCAAGTTCTTTTTTTATTTGTAGAAAAAAAGTAGATTTCTATATTATTTTTAAGATCTTCTACATCTAGATCTATATTGGTAGTAGATAATATTTCGATGCCTATTTGTTCCATATTTTTTTCATCACCCCTACCCCAACGAAGATGGCATGACACATGTAAACAATCAGTAGGGACCGCTGAACTGAGGTATTACCGAGAGTGTACATATATATATATATATATATATATATATATATATATATATATATATATATTACAAACTAATGTTTGTTGATTAACATGGATGTTTCAAACTTGGACTTATGCTAAATGGCACAGCATTAAACCGATTTTCTGGAGCGCGTTTTCGTTTATGTAGATCTTGTTGGTCTTGCTCACATAATTTTTCTGATGAAGATTTCCAGAATAATTTCCTGTAATTTGAAATGATACATGTTTTGATCAGTGTTGCTTCTGAGTTTTTTAATAGAATAAACTTTTTTACCTTTTGCATTTTAAGAAAATCTTTGCTGATGGAAACCATTTTGGCTTTGGAAGGTAAAATGAAAGGTGGGTTCCTAAAAAATTAAACATTAACAAATGATCCTTTTCTGTGGCATCAAAGATGGCACTGCAAGAACAAATACGTGGAGAAAATGTCTTCTAATGACTAAAATCTCTCATTTTAATATCTGATCTTTTGTACCCTACAAGCATCCTCATACAAAAAAAAACAGATGCTAAAATACCCTGTTAGAAGCAGAATAAACAAAATTTTGCTTTTAGACTATAAGCAAAGAAAAAATAAATGTCAAAAACTTACCAATCTTTGATACAATATATTGTACCTGTATTAAAAATCCTATTCAAGTTTAATGATAGAGCAGAAGAATAAACATTATTGGCATTTTCAGGGACAGTCCAATACATCTTGGGTATTTTCTCGAAACACAATCAGTAACTGAAACTGGGATTTATCAAATTCCTGGAAGGCAAAATTTGAAAAAAAAAGCCACTCTGTTTGAACCAAATCCTGACCCAACAGACTGCAGTGATGATGAAGGAAATGATATTTAAATCATCATTGGGCGTAGTTTTAGAAAGAATTAGAGATGGAAACGAATGTATTTGAATGATGTTTTTTTCTTGTTAGGAAGTTTAAGATCATTCTTATGTTATCTTTCACTGTACGTTTTATGATGTTTTGAGCATAGCTAACCGTCATCCAGAAACCATTTCCAGGAAAGTTATTATTGTTAAATGTAAAGAAGATGAATAGTGAAATGTCGGCTCGTAGAGACAATCATTTGGCAGTTAACCATTTTACCACCAGAATTGACAAGCTGTAGGCGAGACATAATTTAAAACTATCAATACAGGTCTAAACAAGGAAAGAAAGAGTATGATGCTATATTTTTAATCTGAAAGATTACTCTCAAAATCATTAGAGACTTTTTTCTCGTGAAAACCTTCTATGTGATATCTTGCGTGACGGAGGCATAAGAACATTAGTGCATTTGTGTGTGCACATCAAGATATAAAATGAATGTCAGAGTTGTTTATCTAAATGTCGCCCATAGTTGTAAAATATTTATATAACATGCACGAGTTGAAATTATAGGCAAAAACATTAAGACGTGTGTTTTAAAGCTAAATAAATCCCCTGCATTGTTTAAACAATGGACAGAACCTGGAACAAATGATTCTATGATAATAAAAGTGAGCAAAGATTGTTCTTGTTAAAAAAATGTATGTGTAAATTTAAATTTTGTAAATTCTAATGAAACAGACAACTGTTGCTTTGACAACTGAGAAGCCAAACACAGCTGTAGCACCTGCGTCTTAAAAAAGCAAATATTTGGCACGTGTTTATGAATGTGCTAGCCTTACACGTTTTGATTATTTTACAATATTTTTGGACAATCAGGATGCTATTGTTCTTCTCAAAAACCTTATCCAGTATTAACTGGAGATAATTAAAGAATACTGTATCGATTGATTTTGAAATTCAAATTCACAGATACAAAATTAAAAACTTTAATAGACTTGCTTTCATTACACTTGTAAGTTCTTCTAAAATAAAAAAAAAATTAAAAAAGAAGAAGTTTCGAAGTTTGACAAGAGAGAATTTAAAAGAACAAGAAAAATTTCAAACTGAAAAAAAAAGTCAGCTTGATCTTTTAAAATATTATGATTTTTTAAAATATTATAAAGTTGAAACACTTTTGTTCATTCTCTCTTCTTTTAGCGTTATATTAAAATACCCGGAGTACCCGGCAGTGCTCGAGTGAGAGTAGAAAATTGTTTCGCTACCGGTAATGTATAGTCACAGAAGAGCCTCCGGAATTTTTAAGTTGACTGTCTTTCCATCCTTTGCAAGCACCTGAAGATTGTCATGAGACCCGACGCGTGAGCATGCAACGTAAAGCTGTCCGCAGAAGAAGTTGGGGGACTCTGGGTTGACTCCGACGACTTTCAAAGTTTGGCCTTGTGCCTTGTTTATGGACATAGCAAAGCAGAGATTTATGGGAAATTGAAGTCTCTTGAATTGGAAGGGCATGTCTGGAAAGGTGTGTGGTATCCTCAAAGTATAAAAGAACATTATTGCCTTTTCCGGGTCCTGTAACAACTGTTGCTTCAATTACTCGGGGCATCATACGCTCGACGATAAGTCGTGTTCCATTGCACAGGATTGAAGGTTTTAAATTCCTTGAAAGAATGACAGCAGCCCCAATTTTTAGACGCAAAAGATGGGGAGGCATTCCTGGTGGGTTGAGAGAATTCAGAAACTCCACGGGATAGTCGGCAACAATAATGTCCTCTTCTACGCTGTCGATTGATCAAAACGTTTGCTCATCTCCAGTTATTGTTGTCAGTAATGAACTATTGATGGAGGAGTCTGTCATTCTTCGATGCGGAATAGCACGTTCTGAAAACCAAACTTTTTTTCGATAATTATTTTCCGGATTGGGGAAAACTCTTACTGCAAGTTCAAGTGGTGCATTTGTTATTTTGCCAAAAGGAGAGCTAAGATTTGGTTTTCTTCAATTTGTTTGATTTTGCCGTCTCCAACGATGCAATTCAGGATTTCCGTTTAGGCATATTTGAAAGTTCTAAGAACACAAGAAGACCGGAAAAAATGAGATGAACTGTTATCGCTCTAGCCGCTCTAGTCCAGAATCCACAGACCTATAGATTTAGAAATAAAGTGATGAATTTCTAGATGCAAAATCCAAGCCAAATCCAGATCTATTTTGTAAAACAATCTAGATTAGGGTCTAGATCTAGATCTTATTATTAGAACGCTTTAGATTCGTTAATTGAATAGGAAATAGAGTAGATTTCTGAATCCAAAATCTAAATATAATCCAGATCCTATCTATAAAGAAATCTAGATTTAGTCTAGATCAAGATCTAAAGATTAGGTTAGATATGTATGCCTACGTGCTTACATTACACTTCAGCAATTTATATACATGTAAACTGTTGGGGCTTAGGAGTGAAACTACTACTCACTGATTGCCCCTAATCAAGAAGGAAGGCCAAGAACGTTTTCGAAGTAAACAGAGAAAGTGAGGAGACCGAAATGCATAGTCTAGATCTTACGAAACAAAATTTCGCTTGAGAACATTTTTGTTCTTTGGTGTCTATTAAATTTCAAAATGCCGTTATCGACCTGCACAATCAAGAATGTTGAAAATAATGCGCCAAAAACCTTCCTCGAGTCAATAAAAGAGAATAATATGTAAAATGTGAGCCCTGTACGTTCAGGTATCATTTGGGAAATCCTACAACATACACACACACAGACAGTAGGCTTTATATATATAATAGATCACGACAGAAGTAATCTTGTGATAGC
>JAWDGP010005513.1:110000-211263 GCA_033675545.1 Elysia crispata | reverse complement strand
GTTTCATCCTCGCAAAGACCAATGCGACGTTTGTGTCGGATACGACCTTGGCAATATTGACGAGCAAGTCTGGTTGATGCATCGGAAATGCAAATTAACTGCTCAAAGCGCCAATTTGTGAACAAAGAAGCGGCGATCTAATCGCAAAATAGTGCTAAAGACAAAACTTTTGTTTTTTGTATGAACTTGAAAGCTGGTTTTTTTGACACAGAGAATAAAGGAATCCTCTATGTACTATATAACAAAACTGTGTGTCCATCACTTTACGTTCTACAACCTCGCCACAAAGTACGTCGTAGGCTATGTATGGCATTGACTGCAAATAAATTTGCATCATGCGTGGCAGACTTTCTAGCAGTTGTCCTGAATTTTCACGATGCATTCTGTATAGCGATGGGTGCACTCAAAAACTTCACCTTAGCAAAAGCTCTGCTACATTTTGCTGTCACCCACAACGTGGAAGTAGAGCAGAGTTCTTTAGAAAAGGGCCTTACACAAATGGAGGTTGACTCTGTCCATGGTTGTGTTGAAAGACATTAAAAGACCACTTCGATCTATGCGCCTGCCCAGTAAGTGGACTAAATCGAAGCAGCACGCATCGAACTATTTCCTTACCGAGTGAAGAGCTTGCACCAAGATTTTTAAAATGATTTTACCCACGTCTGTAACTTGAGTTCAATCATTCCCGGAAGAACAGCAGGAGACCCTGCAATGACTGATCTGAGATGTATTCGCTACATCCCCGACAAAACAAGCTTATCACACCAAGGACCGTATACGCCACTTCCTAAGGGTAGAAAACAATCTAGCTGGGATGAAACAAAGGAACTACAACAGCTGTATTCAAGCTATAAGAAAATCAAAAAACAGATATATCAGCAAATCCAGTCTCTGAAAGCCGTGATCTCAGCGGATTATCATCTGTTCATGTAAACCATGTTATTAAATTTCAATCAAATGTTCGTTGAGACTTGAAAGGTACTGACAGATTGAGTCGCATGTCTGGTGTAAATAGTGCTAGAGGCAAAACTTTTGTTTGTTATATGGACTTTAAAGCTGTTCTCTAGACACCGAGAATAAAGGCATCCTCTCTGTACTATAGAAAAAACTGCGTGTCTATCACTTTACGTTCTACAACCTCGCCACAAAGGACGTTGTAGGTTTTGTGTGGCGTGAGGGAGAAGGTTCGTTGACTGCGAATAAATGTGCATCATGTGTGGCAGACTTTTTAGCAGTTGTCTTGAATTTTCAAGATGCATTCTGTATAGCGATGGGTGCACCCAAAAACTTCACCTTAGCAAAGACTCTGTTACATTTTGCTGTCATCCACACCGTGGAAGTAGAGCAGAGTTCTTTAGAAAAGGGCCTTACACAAATGGAGGTTGACTCTGTCCATGGTTGTGATAAAAGACATTTGAAGACCGTTTCGATCTATATCCCTGCCCAGTAAGTGGACCTAATCGAGTCGGCACGCATCGAACTATTTTCTTACCGAGTGAAGAGCTTGCACCAAGATTTTTAATATGATTTTACCCTCGTCTGTAACTTGAGTTCAATCATTCCCGGATGAACAGCAGGAAACCCTACAATGACTGATCTGAGATATACTCGCTACACCCCCGACAAAACAAGCTTATCTCACCAAGGACCGTATACGCCCCTTCCTATGGGTAGAAACCAATCCAGCTGGGATAAAATAAAGGAACTACAAGGGCTTTATTCAAGCTATCAGAAAATCAAAAAAGAAAATATATCAGCACCTCCTGTTCATGTAAACCAAGTTAATGAATTTCAATCGAATAATCGTTGAGACTTGAAAGGTACTGACAGATTGAGTCGCATGTCTGGTGTAAGTAGTTATATATTAATTGTTTGCTACATGACGCCCACTACAAGCCTGGAACGTATAACAGAGGACTGATAACACTCTGTTGTCAATGGATGTTACATTATTACTAACATATCTATTTGAATCTTATTAATATAAATTATAATGTTTAGTAAAATGACGGAAATAATATGTCTAGCGGTCTGACGAAATGAATGCAGTTGCGGGCTGAGTCAATTGGAGAAAACATGACAATTTAGTTTATAGCTGAAAACAAATGAAAGAAATCTGACTCAACAACAAAAACATAGATACAAAAATAAAAGTTAAGCTCCATAAGTAAATACCTGAATGCTTTTCACTCAAGGATTTTCCGAATGTAAAATAAACAAACTTTAAATAACTTTTTTCTCTTTTTTTTTTAAATACTTGGATTGTAATAATCCACACCGGTCTTTGAAGAGCTATATATTTTAAATCTTATTCCATGTTAAATAATAATTCTTTCATTACGGTGATTGACAATTAAAGACTTTTTTAACTTTATATTTATATCCATACCTCTGAAATCGGCAGCTATACTTTTTTTATTGGACTGCTACACATATTGGTTTCATTTCTCACCATTCTTTCAATTAAAACAAAAACAAATACAAACTAAACTAAAAAAAATAATGAATGGATCAATGTTAGCGCATAATAATGGAATGAGATTCACTTTATGGCACAAGTTATAATACCCTTGGCATTGTTAACTAAGTGTCCTAAATTCATATAAAAATAACCACGTCTGAGACATAAAAAATAAAATGATAACTAAAAAAAAAAAATGATCATTAATAATATCTCTTCATTGAATCTCTATGAATCAAACGTAATAACTCACAATAAAACAATGAAAATTTGGAGAGACAAAAGTTTGCACACAAACAAGCGCGCATACACAAAGTTCACGTTGAGATAGAGTCGCTAGACCAGCTACATACTACCGCGCGTCATACTTCGCCCTAAAAGTGTCATAAAACGGCCACATGCGGTCAGCCGGACAACTGCACTATAGTTGTCATTCACAAAGCGAGTACATGTACTCTAGATGGGATTTTTATAATATCCTATTGCTATTTTAAGCTTAATGTACTTCAAAAGCTTTACCGATACAACTCAGTTTTAATTTTTTAATGAAACTAGTTTATCAATTCTCCTGTAAAATTTGATCTACTGCATGCAGCCGGTTTGTTAATAACAGCGACGATAAGCTACTTGAGATTCGAATTGCGCTAAACAAATTCTTAATATAAATAACTTAGAGAAAAACTATAAATTACTTAACAAAACACTCATATATGAATATATCCGATCCAGGCGAGGCGTCACAAACCATTACGCCATTTAATTGTTTGTACTTAATCTATAGAGACAAGATTCTTGTGAAAATTTGAAAAAAAAATAATATTGAAAAACCTAAATAAGTGGTCTCAAACCGATTTGAATAAAAAAGAACATATTATATCATACAGTAATAAAAAAACACACAAAAAACAATATTAAAAAAACATAAGTTTATACGTATTAAGTACAGAAAAAGAAGCGCTTCATTTGTAGTGGTACAAAACATTTTAAGCCATAACGATGTTATTCACGTGATTAAAGAAGAAAAAAAAAGTTAAATACTAATTTTGAACTTTCTTACTGGGTAACTTTAATGTTTTCCTTAAAAAAGGATTTAAGTGAAAGACTTGGTGATCAATCTGAGGTCGGAAAATCTTGTATGTGTGCACTGTGATAAAAAAAAAATAAATTGTATACTCTCAAACCAATGTTTCCAAGTCCATGCATCCACCTACGTCACTGGTAAAGGAAGTAACCAAGGTAATGTTAATGCATGACGTGTAACACTTACCATTTTAGTAGATAGAAAAGAATCGGACATCTTGAAAAGCAACAGTGTGTCTGTGCAATAGATAAAGATATAGATCTAGATCTAGAGATCATATTTGTCTGACTACTTGCTTCTTTTTATTCCTCACTATTCCATATCAGCCACGTTCTAGATGCAAGCTTTTCTGAACCCTGGATTGCATGCAAATCGCTAGGAGAGGAACTTGAGCGGCTTCCCCGAAATGGTCTTGTCCATTAACTTACTTTTTTGTTCCGATTTCTAAGGTAACCAGCCACTGTATCTATTTTATTTCATCAAAACTAGTACTCATAAAATATAGAACTTAAATTATCTTAAATTGGTAAAAATCCTTGCTTAAAATAATATCTAGTTCATACATCCTTCTTACTTAGTTATCTAAAATCTTTTCATGAGACAAAAACTCTAGTTCTTTGGACTTGGACTGACTTCTATACCCGCCACCCAACCATAGGCTGTTCTTTGTGCTACGAGAGAGTCTACTCAGACTTGGTCATCGTGACTAATCCCAATAGTAATCCAGATCTATCAACAAGTATACCTGGACAACTCTCTTTATCTCTGGTTTATTTTTCCTTAAAATCAACATTGCATATGAGCGTTGTAAAAATCTTTCTTCGGACTGGTACTCGAAATAAAAGCATACATTGTGTTGAGCTCTGCAAGCTCAACATTGACACCATCCAAACCAGGAGTAAAAAAAATCCTTTTATTTCTAGATCCCAACCCTAAATAGTCACACCCGTAAGAAAGAAACGCTGATTATCGATTTGTTTCAGAATGATCGAAGTCTAAAGTTTTATCAATAATTCTCTTTTCTATCTAGACGTAATTGTAGAATGATCTCCCTTGCAATTTTGATTTCCTTTTGTTTTTATCTATAGTCAAAGACTACTTCTATGATATCTTATTCTCACTTAGATTGGTCTTTTACACATTAAAAGTGAGACTGTATGTGGTCAAATAGGGTCAATCAACAACTTATCTCTGGGTGATAGTTCATTATTTTTTTTTTTTTAATTAAATTATTTAACATTTTCCTATTACAACCATCTTGACTTCTCCTCATATAGCTAGTTCGATGAAAAAATACACGGACTGAAATATGTTCTAATAGGGACTTTCACGATGAAAACTAAAGTCTTAGTTTAAAAGACTACATAAGAAACGAGAAAGAATTGACATAATGCTCCTGTACCTCCTCTTTCTCTATTTCTGGCACTCCCCATCAGCGGAAGTGACGCTAGACCTCAAAGAAGTTTGTTTGTCGTTACTACACTGTGCACCGGTCGAACTGAAACTCTTTCAACAAACACATTTATTATCATATTTTATCTCTCCATCCCTCTCTGTGTATACACTTACCAATTTATTATGTACAGTGAAAAAACAAAACAAAAAAAAAAAGCAAGGAAATTTGTAAGCTAGTTTTTTAAATGGTGTAAGAAAAAATTAGTTCTTCCTTAAAGGTCATTCTAGTGTTACTTCTCACGGAAAAGTTGAAAAAAAATCAAGTTCTAAAACTGTAAAAAAAATTATTTGATGATAAAGATTGACCCTCTTCATTTCAAAGCACAAAACTATTATTTAATAAAACTATAGCTATTTTTCGTTCTGACATAAGTGACACATGTGTTTTTGCTTAAAATCACCATCGTTTTCCTGACCAAAAACATATCGATATATAAGTTCTACGAAAAAAGCGTTTTAATGTTTCAAACAATTGTGAGACAAAATAAATGTAGGTTCAAATAGCACTAATTTTATTAACTATTTAGAAAGCTCAGTACTTTAGTATAAACAATCCTTAATCGAAAACTCGAAAACTCTTTTTTGTCTTCGACAGCTGTAAAGTTGTACACAAAGAAATTAATTCCAATCAGGATTCCAAGGTTTCCTCCACGGACCCGTTTCGATCTGTAATATGGCGTGGTCTACTGTGCTTTCTTTGCTTTTCCTCTTCTTGAGGTCCGTTTTTAGTACGTAGCTTGTTTCTGTCGGTGTTAAGATCATCTTATAAGTCCAATGAAAAAATTCATTCATGTTTAAAGTAAGATAAAACTTCTATAAGTAATGTTACACCTATATATATAATATATAATATTTCTTTTTTAAAAAAAAATATAAAGCATGCTTCAGACTCTTGTCGGTTTTAAAAAATCTGAGGAGACGAAGAGTGATAAGTTTTTTTTTTTTTTTTGTTTTCTCTCTGCTTAGCGACCGAAAAGACAACACTTGTTAGGGTTGTTTATGATTATTTTTAAAATGACAGTGACATGATAAAATGTCATGTTTTTAAATTTTTTTCATGATTTCTCTTTTGGTGTAATTATCTGCTGGCAAAAGGAACAAAAAAAAAAAAAAAAGCATTTACGTCATAATTCCTGATAAAAATAAAATAATGAATAGAAATCATTCAATGTTTTTATGTTGGTCTCTCGACCGATTATACATATATATATACACATATAGTTTGAAGATCACTTGAAATAATTGATAAGAGTGCTCAACTCTCGGATCTTACCTTAAATTCTCCCCCCCCCTCTCTCTCTCTCTCTCTCTCTCTCTCTCACTCTCTCTCTCTCTCTCTCTCTCTCTCTCTCTCTCTCTCTATCTCTATCTATCTATCTATCTATCTATCTATATATATTTTTTTTTAATTTATTTATTTATTTATACATTTTTAGTTTTGTTATGCTTCAAGTTGTATCTGACTTCAATTAGCTATATCTTTTTAAAATCTAACAATATTTTTTTTTCTCTCAGGTAATCCAACGTTTACTCAAAAAACCTTTGAAAAGACTAACAGGTGCAACGATGACTATCTTGTGGAATGGAAAGATTTCTTACTATTTGAGTTTGAAGCAACTGGCAGTAACTCTACCTATCCATTTAATAACGGTTTTTATGGACCAAAGTTTTATTACACCTTGACAACAAGTAACAACCCTTTCAGCGTAAGATTGAACTGATTTTTAATTAATATATCTTTTCAAGTGTGATCCCTCCATCTATCTCTCTTTTGCTATGTTTGTTTCTCTCGCTGTATTTTATTGATTTTTACTTCATATCTCCAGTAATGATTAATCCAATCAAATTCATTTAAACGTTCAAAATGATATGAGGCCTCCAGAACAACTGACGTATAGTCCATCATCACGGTGGAGCGTTTAAAAATACAAGAATTAGACTGATGGTATTTATATAAAAAAAATATCGATAACGAGCCTGTGTCTTCAAGGTAACTAGTCTTTTCTTCGTTATATGACTGGGTACTAATCAATTTGTGATCATTTGATTTGTTTTCTGTTTTTACGCTTGTGTCATTCAACACGACACGGATGTATTCAAAGGTAAATTAATTTTACCACTTGCAGAAAAATAATTCAAAATTCCATTTTATGAAGTATAATGATTTGAGCAATTATGTGAAAATAACAAAAAAAAAAAGACTTAGGTTAAACCTTTTAATTGATAGAATATTTTTGTACATAAATATGCTATCCGATTTTTAAAGTAATGTCACAATTTTTTCACAGCTCTTTTTAAATTGTCAATTTCAGCCCTGTACTGCCTTTAACCTTGGAACTGGTGAATGCACAAATCGACGAGGCGAACCTAATGCGTGTTCATGTTTAGAGGTCCAAACCTCCCTTGTCTATCGATTTACCTACAACTTAACCGCAGATAGGGAGTTAAGCAACCAAACTGTTTATATTGTGTGGCCAGGCCCACCTCCAATTGCCAGTAAACCTTATAAGATTCCTGAAATAAGAGGTAAGTTAAACCCAACAGAAATGCCCTTGATGGAATTACTCAAACGACTTAAATATTTATTTTCCACACTATCTAGTTTGGTAAAAGATTGAAACCTCTTAAAAAAGCTACCTACCTTATATTCTTGTTCAAAATTCTTGTTTTGACAAATACATCGAAGAGATCTTTAAAAAAAACTCATGTATGATATTTTTAAAACTTGTTTTCTTACATCAATGTCACTATTTTGTCTGATAGTTTTTGAGGCGAGAACGGCTCAGTAAGAATTAAAATATAATACATATTTCTGATTCTTAAGACTCTTTAATTAAACTGCCCTAACGTTTTTGAAATCCGTGGAAAGTTATCATGCTTTTTTTTATTTTGTTCCCTTTTAGCAATTAACAGTTAAAAAAATTATAATTGTTTATGTTAATCAGTTCTTACGGTATAAGCTTGGCCAGCACACAACACGAGGAAATCAAAAGTTCGAAACCTTGAAAACAGGAGAAAGAAAATATTTATTATGATCGAAACTATAAAAAAAAACTATTATAGAGCCATATCAATTTCAAAATATTTAGTCTTTTTTGCAAAACAAGTGAAAGGAGTTTAAACTCGTTCACAATAAAATAGCATTGTAAAACTACATAGATATATGTATTACCGCCCATTAAAAAAACTTGAGCAACATTCAAAATGTATCTTTTCTCTAACAGCTACCAATGAAATATAATGAAACGATTGAGCTAACAATCTACTCTATTATCTCTGACATCTTTGTTTCAGCTGCATGCCGTAAGTACCTCTGTAGTATTAATTTAAAAACTGTAACTCGTTTTTAAACTTCTTCAACCTTTTTTCTTAATTCTGTCACTACAGTATGTTAAAACTACAGATTAACCTCTAAACGTTACAAATGCCCTTAGTTTCTTCCCCTCATGTATTATATCGTTTTTTCAACCTTTATCGCCGTCTTGCTCTCATTGTTATTAACATTATGACCATACAAGGCATCGCAAGAGCTGGTGATATTGTTTTCACAAGCATTATGACAAGCATCATTATTAACACAACCAACTTCACCACAATCGTCAAGAGTTTTGTGTTAAAAACTTCATCACCATGATAACTGTCAGCTTGGTTAACTGAATATTACCATTACGATCAAAACTGATTTCATCGCTCTTGCAAACAAGAATAGGCCACTGCATGTTTTTATCATGCTTAAATTACACAAATTAAATTGAGATTGCTTACCAAAAGAGACTTTTGGTTTTGTTTTGTTTTTATTCTTTCCAATCATTGAATTAATTTATGAGTATGAGTTTATTAAATAAATTACTTGCTTCTTATTATTTATGTTGAAAGATCAGATAATGAGTTACTTTTAACTCTGCTGTTTTACTACTACGAAATAATTTAGTGCCTCCACGATAGAAAAAAAAACATTTCAAAACAATTGTCACCAGTACAAAGTGATGTGCAAATTTAGTCCACGTAAAATTATTTTCATATGTAAAGGTATAAAAAATTTGTGACTTAACAAATCAACAAATTATACATTACCCATCTTTTAAGAGATTTTCGTTGGAGGACATGATTCTCGTTTTTATTTTATAATTATTATTTTATTGTAAATTTGAATTCATGATCCAAAAAAATGGAACTGTTTATTTTCAAGAGAAAAAATAATAATTGAATCTCAATAATCTCAAGCATATCTTTGCTTCTTGCGACATTCTTATTTAAATATTGTTAAACCGCTGTCCTTATTATTAAAAAAGCATTCCAAATATCATTCAACCGGTTGATGGCAGTCAACATTTACTAGTGATCTAGATTTTAATAAATTCTTCTAATTAGAGGTTGTTGTTTTTTTATATTTCTTCAAGATCCTCCGTTAATACAATATAATCATGCTACAAGTCTATTGCTTGCTTCTTTTCACTAATTAATTTATTATCATTCATTAATGTGGTTTTTTTATATTCATTTATCTAGAACCTAAAGCATCTAAAGCTATTCATGGCTTGCGTCGTTACTACACTGTGTACCGGAAGATATTTATCGGTGTAGGAGTTGTCTTTCTTTTGGCAACACTTACAGGTGTTCTTGTCATGTACAACAATATGTATGGTATGTTTTTCACTGACCAAAGAGACAAAAAAAATCTAAGTTTTTTTAACCTATCAATATTTAAGTTAATAGTGGGGACATGGAAAGAATGATGAGAATATATGCATACATACATACATATTAAGAGAGGAAGTAGAGAAAGAGAGCGAGAGAGAGAAAGAAAGAGAGAGATTAAGAGAGAGAGGGAGAAAAAGAAGAGAGTGAGAGAGAGAACGAGGTAAGGAAGGGAGAATAATTTAGATTTGGGTGCAACAGAGATAGAACTTCCATCGATTTAATATATATATATATATATATATATATATATATATATATATATATATATTAAGCTTAACTGACAAGTTGAAGAACACTTCCTTACTATAAAATGAAAAACAAAAGAAAGAACACTTTTATGATAAAAAATAACAGAAAAAATTGTAATTATTTTTTTATTCAATCATTTCGTACCAAATACACACACACACATAGAGAGAGAGAAAGAGAGAGAGAGAGAGAGAGAGAGAGAGAGAGAGAGAGAGAGAGAGAGAGAGAGAGAGAGAGAGAGAGAGAGAGAGAGAGAGAGAGAGAGAGAGAGAGAGAGAGAGAGAGAGAGAGAGAGAGAGAGAGAGAGAGAGAGAGAGAGAGAGAGAGAGAGAGAGAGAGATCATTGAAAACAGTGAAATTAAAATGAAAAAAAAAATGATATTTTTTACGACAACGCTCCTTAAGTTTATGTTGATTGATGAAGTAATTTATAAAACCTTTGATAAAAATAACATCGCATTTTCAGTTCTTTCCCTCATTCCTCTCCTGGGCATTAAGGCACAATTAGTTTCTAATTAAAGATTTGTTACCTGTTTATGCCTCACTACTGATTTAGGATTAAATGTGAAAGATCAAACTCATACGGTGTTATGCATTATAATTTATTAATAAATTTAATTTTCTCATCAGCCAGGGCCGTGTACCTTGAAACCCAGTTGGAGAAGAAGCATGGGAAAGAAATCTTGGAAAATCAACAAAAGGCAGAAGATGGATCCAAAATTTAGACACATCACAGAATACAGTGTTTAGTCAAATTGGTACCTTTTTAATGCAGGAGAGAGATAGATAGATATACAGAAAGAGATAAAAAGGATTGAAACCCACAGACAGAGAGTGTGAGAGTGTGTGAGAGAGAGAGAGAGAGAGAGAGAGAGAGAGAGAGAGAGAGAGAGAGAGAGAGGACGAAGCAAGTGTGGGTGAAAGGGTAAGAGGTTGGCGGAAACAAAAAAAAATAGATAATTGAACGCTGGGCTGTTAGGTCGAGGTTACCATGTGAAAAGGAAGCCTAAAATAAAGTGCGGTTTCATCCTAGTGACTATGATCAATTTAGCTTCAAAGAAATTTATAACATTTATTTCAGGATACAGTAAAAGTATTCACTACTTTGGGATATAAATAGACAGATTGTAGGTTAGGATCCTGCTCCCATTCTATGCGATTGGTCTCTAAAAGCCGCAGCCCGTGCAGCTGTTGTTAAGGATCAGGGGTAACAAGAAAATACATGATGTCCTTTTAACGTCAATAATCTAAAAGAATATTAAGTTTAGACCAAGCCTAAGCCAAGCACACGGTCGCATTTTAGGTCAGAAACTCGAACCTCTCTGTCTCAATCTTAGCTGTCTCCACACTTCTGGAGCGTCAGGCACGTTCATCTGGATCTGGTTCAGAGCTGTCGCTACTATACTATTCGTAGTACCGATTTCATCACTTACATTTTAGAGATTTATAGCAGATGGTGAATATAAACAGGTAAAAACTGTGTGAATATTATAATTAAAAAAAACAACAAAGCAAAACAATCATGCGTATAATGTGATGTGTTGATAAACGGTCTAATTTCCTAACTAGCTTTCCATAATGTAAAATGTAAAACATAATTATTTCAGTTGAGGATGCCTGGCTAAATATCATTTGATTTAAAACCATCGTTCCTTTGTTTAAACCATCATTGTCAAAACGAAATCAATAAAAATCTTTTAAATTAAAAAGAATTATTTTCAGTCCAAAGTTGATATTTTTTCCCCTCCATAAATACGCTACGACAGACTGTATATTGGAAGTTTAAAAATGTGATAAAGTGAAAACAAAAAAAAAATATTTTTTTTTCAAACAAATCTTAAAATTTAAACATGGGGAAGGCACATGTAATAACACGCTAGTAAAAATGTCAACACAAATTCCAAATGTGAGTTGAGAAACATAATTATAAAAATGCCGATTTACTTGAATCATTGATGGGCTTGCATAACCCAAAAACTTCTACGTTTGATTTTTGTTTGTTTGTTCATTGATCTTTTTGTTGTTGTTGTTGTTGTTGTGTTTTTGTTTCTTTTTCTTAATTAAATATTTGCAAGCATCGATTATACAGTTGTATAGAAAACAACGTTAATAAATCAAGGAAATTTTATTGTTTTTAGTTGACGAAAGAATTAACGTTATACCAACGGTCCATTCGCCATTGCTATTTTTGTATTTAATAACTCAGTTATACTTATATTACAAGGATACGTTTATTTACCAAAACCATTGAAGTTAAGTCTTTGTAGAATGTTTGTCATGTCCTCGTTTTAATTCATTCTGAAGAAATGCATACAATTATCGAGGGTTTATAACCAGAGGGTTGTATGTGATGCACGACACTTTTCGAGAAATTGAAGTTTAAAGATTTTAAACAGCTGTAACACAAAAACTAACATGTGCACTGACTTGAAATTTGTACCACATTTTGAACATTAGAAAGTAAATTAATACATAAAAAATGACATATAGATCTTAGTTAATTAAAATTTGACATACTTTGCTACTTACAACTTTTTGTTTCCTGCAAATTTCTTTTTAGGATAAGAAACAATGAGTTCCAGAATGTTGCATGTGGATATATAACTTGTTGGCAGTCAGTAATCCGATAAGAAATATTTACCACAGTGCGTGCCACATTCTTTTTTTGTAAAACACACTTTTATTTTGTCATCTATTCATTAAATTTGACAACTGCGTTTGTTGATGTGTAGCCAAACATAGCGACGGCAGCAATGATATTAGCAACGAGTCCAGTGAGGCCGGCAACACCTGTAGCAGACATACCAGACCTAGTTTTGCTGGTAGCTTCAGTGGAACAAGCTCCAGGACCAGGAGTAAGCGTATAAATAGGAGCGTCCAGGGAAGAAGAGAAGAAAGCTACCAAGAATAACACCACGAAAAAAGTAGACTTTGCTTGAGGCATAGTTCTCGGATAGAATTTATTCGGAGATGGATGTCTGTCCACACATGAAACGTCATTTTTTTTTTAATAAAAAGAAGGAAACAATGGTTTTAGAAGAACAAGTATAATGATCTTACTCTATGATATCACCCTCATACTTTATATTATTCGTAAATTATCTTTACTTCAGCAAATCTGAAGTAAAAGATGGAAAAACTCTCTTTTTATCTTTTTTCTCTCTCTCTTTCTTTGAAATTGTTGATCTGCAAAATATAGAGAGAATTAAAAAAAATAATGTTAATCTAAAACATGAAGAAAACCATAATATATTTCTTTATACATCACATGGATGATAAAAATTGTGAAATGTACGAATGAAAAAGAAAACGTTGATGGCATGTTCTTCTACGAATTGTTAAATAAATAAATAGTGATAGAAAGATGATCTATATCAGTTGTACAAAGTACATAAAACTAAAAGTCACTCCAACTACAGTAAGAAGTCTCCTCGTCTGTGTGGTTTCTAAGGCAGTTCACGTGGAAATGCCAAAACTACCGCCACAGAGTACATTTGTGAGTGAGATAGATTAGGTCTTCTCTCCCATTTTACATATGTAATCTTTTCATTTAAAAAAATAAATAAAAGTAGAATGTAGTAGTAGTAGTAGTAGTAGTAGTAGTAGTAGTAGTAGTAGTAGTAGTAGTAGTAGTAGTAGTAGTAGTAGTAGCAGTAGCAGTAGCAGTAGCACTAGCAGTAGTAGTAGCACTAGCAGTAACAGTAGCACTAGCAGTAGCAGTGGCAGTAGAAGTAGAAGTAGAAGTAGAAGTAGCAGAAGCAGTAGTAGTAGTAGTAGTAGTAGTAGTAGTAGTAGTAGTAGTAGTAGTAGTAGTAGTAGTAGTAGTAGTAGTAGTAGTAGTAGTAGTAGTAGTAGTAGTAGCAGTAGCAGTAGCAGTAGCAGTAGCAGTAGCAGTAGCACTAGCAGTAACAGTAGCACTAGCACTAGCAGTAGCAGTGGCAGTAGAAGTAGAAGTAGAAGTAGCAGAAGCAGTAGTAGTAGTAGTAGTAGTAGTAGTAGTAGTAGTAGTAGTAGTAGTAGTAGTAGTAGTAGTAGTAGTAGTAGTAGTAGTAGTAGTAAAAGTAGTAGTAGTAATAGTAGTAGTAGTAGTAGTAGTAGTAGTAGTAGTAGTAGTAAGCAGTAGCAGTAGTAGTAGCAGTAGCAGTAGCAGTAGAAGTAGCACTAGCAGTAGCTACTACTAAGTAGTAGTAGTAGTAGTAGTAGTAGTAGTAGTAGTAGTAAGACTAGTAGTAGGAGTAGTAGTAGTAGTAGTATTTTTTTTTTAATTCTAATCGGGATACTTTATAACGTTTAATTTTAGGTCATCTCTTTTTTTTATATAAAACTGTTCATAAAAAAGTGTAATTTTTTATAAAGAATGTCTTTTGATGGAATTTAATAATTAAGTCTTTTTAATGTATCTCAACATAAAATCGTATTAAAAATGAATGCAGGGTTTTCGTAATAAAGCTGTTTTGGGGTTGAATGTTTTATCTTATTTTTGTACTAAGTGTCGCTCTCTCTCTCTCTCTCTCTCTCTCTCTCTCTCTCTTTCTCTCTCTCTCTCATTCTTTTCTGCCCCCTTTCCCGCTCTCTCTCCTTTCTCTCTTCCTCGTTGTACTTATCTGTCTCTTTCTGTCTCTCCCTCCCTGCCTCTCTCTATCATTTTCTCTTGATGCCTCTTTCTTAAATGTCTGTCGGGCTCTTTGTTCACCAAATTGTCTTTTTTTATTCGTCCCTCTCACTCTTTCTCTCTCCTCTTTCTCTCTCAGCTTTTTTTTTTTTTTAAATGTGTCTTCGAGTCTCCCTCATTGTCTTTTCTCATCTATGTCTCTCTGTCTGTATGTTGTCTCTCTTTCTTTCAACCTCCCTTTTTCTCCCTATTTCTAGTTGTCTGTTTCTCGGTCTCATTCTGTTTATCTGTCTCTCGCCCCCTTCTGATTTGTCTCTCTCTTAGCCTTTTTGTCAAAAGTCTGAAGGTTTCTTTGTCTTACAAATTCATTATGACCTCTTTCATTTTTTTAGTGATTTTGATTTTAATAAAGTTTACAAATCTGTGTTGACAATGTTTCTGGAAAAAAAAATAGAAGAAAAGAAAAACAACAAAAAAAAAAAAATACATAAGGGTTCAATTTTTTATCTGATCTTTTACATTTAGTTTCTCTCTCTCTTCCCCGCCCCCCCCCCTCTCTCTCTCTCTATCTCTCTCTCTCTCACTCTCTATGTATCTATTGATCTATCTCTCTCCCTCGTTCTATCTCTCTTTTATATATCTCTCTCCATCCCTCTCTCTCTCTCTCACTCGTTCTTTAGATATGTCTCTGTCTCTTCCTCTCTATCTTTCTTTTTCTCTCTCAGTCTCTTTGTTAAAAATATTTCTGTTTCTTTGTCTTTTAAACTATTTTATGTTTCTTTCTCTCCCTCTCTAATCCCCCTTCTTTTTCTCTCTCTTTCTATATTTCTGTCTGTCTCTTTCTTTTTTTTTCCTCTCCATGCCTTTTTGTCAAAAACCTGTCTGGATCTTTGTCGACCAAATTGTGCTCTTTTCTCATTGTTTCTCTATCACTACCTCCGTCTCTTTCTGTCTACATCCCTTTGTCTCCCTTTTATCCTTTCTCTATATACATACATTTTTTAGGATATTGTGTTGTTTATCTGCTGAGAGAGAGAGAGAGAGAGAGACAGAATATTGTCAAAAAACGATAGGGACTGAATCTAGACCTTAGGACTGAAAAATGCCACCCCTTGAAAGTAAAGATATAATAGAAACTTAGATCTAGATCGGCAAATAAGACGAAGGAGGTTAAGAAAAGAACAGATGGAATAGGCATGTGCCGACGGAGAAAGAGAGAAAGAGTGATATATATATATATATATATATATATATATATATATATATATATATATATATATATATATATATATATATGAGTCATTTTCACAAAAGTGGCATTTTTCAAAAGCAGAAATTTGTATTTTTTATTTTTGAAGTTTGGTCATTTCTGTCATGTGTATGATGAAAATAGAGTGTACTTGACCAAAATCTGAAATATTAGACCTTAATACCCTTGGGTTTGGATTTTGGAACCTTTAAATTGACGCAAGTCATTCAAATTGTGTCCTTCCTGTTACCTTTGAAAAAAAAATCTAAAAAAATAAAACAAATATATTTCAAGCTCAGAGACATATATATATAGCATCACATAACACATTGACACATTTCAATACAAACAAAACTTCATCTCTATAAAATGGAACGCAACAAAGGCATGGGAATTTTGTGTTTTCATGATTTCTAATAAAAATGATTGATATCAATTTTTGTAATTTTCCAACAAGAGTCCCCAGACTAACGAATTTTTTTCAAAATATGTCTAATGGAATTGTCGGCTTACATTATGACTTTTATCAAAATATTTCTAAAGTTAATGGAAGAAAAATAAGGAAATAAACATGGTAACAGGAGGGACCTGGTGGTAACAGGAGAGACCTGGTAGTAACAGGAGAGACAAACTGGTAACAGGAGAGGTATCAGTCTCTAAATTCACTCTTCTTTTCACAAGCAAACACTTTTCATAACAATTCAACTTGATTTCAATAACAAGTTAATCACCTATACTTAGCAAAACATTTATAAAATAAAACAGGTCACTTTTGAGAGCGCATTCAAAAGCAGTGACAAAGGGGTAACAGGAAAGACATGATACTTAGAAGATACAATCAAACACTACTGTACTGCACTACGTGTGCATAGGCTATAAAACAACATAAAAAAAACAATAGCTAGAAAACCAGAAGTAATAGTATGTACAGTGGCAACAAGGCTCTGAAACGAACCAATGTAAGAAAAAAGATATGAAGTATTATTGTTGTTCATTTATCCATTAACATGAATATATAAATGTCATCAGCTTGGCGTCCCCTTTTGTGTCAAGAAAATTGTTCAGCATGAATCACTAGAAACTCAAAATTACAGATCTATCATTTCTTTTTGGTTGGTTAAAACTTAATTTGACAATCTGAAAGGAACAACTGGCACAAAATGATTGGGAAGCCAATTGAATGCATTATTGGATCTTGTAGAGCACCACAAAATTTTTGCTTGTGTTTCACAGCTCTGAACTCTTGGCAAGATCAATCTGTGCAAATGGTTTCTGACCTCTGAATTTACTATCTGACCATGGAAATTTGGGTACATGGAAAATATTGGCATGCGCAGAACACTTGACAATGCAAATAATTGCCATATACCCATAAATGATTTTGCTTTTGTCAAGCTCATCACCTCCCTTTCATAAATTTCCCTTGGATTGAATTTTATCCCTGGAATAAATTTATCAGAATACATGGCATGAGCAAAAAGCAATTCATGAGGATGTGTACATTTTTTATCAAACCCTTTTCTTAAATTGATTTCATTCAAATAGTAATCACAATTAAGAACAGATTCTACAATTATTCTCAATCTAATTTCTTCAGACATTTGATCATTGCCATAAGCAAAAACACTGCCAGACCCTGGCAAACAGTCACCGTCTGCCCTGACCTTAACTGCAAACAATGTTTTATCTTGGGCATCTGTCGGGATCAGCTCAGATGAAAACGTATTCAACGTTAGTTTATCCCCCGAGAGGCTACGTTGTCTGCCAGTTAGAGGCTCTAGATGAATTTGAAGAGCTTCACACTCATGCCATAAGAGTCCAAACGAATCACACAGGTGTAAGGTATGAAGAGCTGCAGCTGTGTCTAACTTGTAAGATGGGCTGAGAACTATGTTTTCTTTTACAGAACAAGAATAATTTAAAACACAGACACAAGCCTCGTGTTTCAGCCCTTTTGTATGTTGATTTTTTTCTAGAGAATGCACTTTCCAACAATTGTCACAGAAGGCACCATCACAACCACAGCTCACATCTCTATAAGAAATTGTGCTTGGGCTCTCCTGGCACACTTGAATCTGGTGCAGCTTCATAGTTCCAGGTACTGCCTTCAAATTTGGAATGATATTTTCATTCTTGTCAATCTTGTCAACAGGAATCTCATACAATTTTGTTTCAGTCCCATTTGCTCCAACATGCTTCACTAGATCTGCAGCATTAATGATGTCATGACCATATTTGACCAATCTATCAGCAGCTTGTTTGACTGCACTTCCAATGGCATCTGGCACCCCCTTTCCATGTCCAGCTTCAAAAAATTCCAAAAAGCATGTTTGAATCCAACTGCTTTCATAAAGTGAGTGAAGAGGAAGAAGTTGCTCTTTTGACGGTACTGTGAGCTTGGTCCATCACTGAAAAAATGAACAACATCAGTGATTTTGTATTTGGACTTGACTTCTGTCAAAATTGGTTCAAGATACGCCCAAATTGCACTTGGTGTATGCTTTAAACTGTCAGATACACCACAAAATGAAAAAAATGTTTTTTCAGAAGAATCTTTGTCTTGACTGGAAACTTGATAAAATCCTGTGTGAAGACTGATCTGCGTTTTTGAGGCTCCAAAATGCTTACTTTGTACCTCTGTGTGGAGTTTTCCAAGATAGTTTTGAGCAAAATCGATGTGAACCAGCTTTTCATTTCGCTTCAAATTGTGCTTTATTTTTTCAAAATGTTTGAACTGGCTGTTTATATTGTAGACATGCCTTTTATGGATTGTCATGTTTTGACAGAACTCTTTGCATAGCTGCATAATAGATCCAGAGACACTTTCTTTTGTAATAAAAGAAACCTCTTTTTCTTTATTGTTGAGCAAAATACGTTTTTCTTTCTTGGTTTTCCATTGAAACCATGAAACTTGCTTACTCTCCACACCCTCCATATTGAGTTTATCTTTCACAATGCTTGGACATGATTTGCACTCACCATACATGCAAAGTTTTGATAAGGTTGAACAAGCAGCATCCTGAAGCAGGATAGGAAGGTAGCATGTTTCCAAAACACCATTTTTGAACAATGTGTTGGCTTGGAATTTGATGTTTTCGCAAGTTTTACATTGACATGTCTTTCTATCTGTCTCTGTTGCCTGCTTTATCCAAAAAGGTTTAAGTCGCCAGAATGTGGTGAAGCTGATTGAGCGTGATGAATTATTTTCAGCAGTGAACTTTTTGTACAGATTGTTCAAAGTGTCACATAGAAGCCTTTTTTGTTTTTTTTTATCTTCAATCTTGTCACCGTGTTCTTTTTTCCATTCACAATACGTGAATTGTCAGAGCGTAGGAAATTAACAGATGGATTTTATACTCCATGTCCATCCTGTTACTTTTTTTTGTCTTTCCTTTTACCTTTTGTTAAAATAACGCACAATCATAAACACTGACAGTGAAATTGAACCAAGTATTAGTGGTTACTTTCATTTGGGTAGTCTAGGTCTATCATGAAATAAGCAACATGATGCAACAGGTCTTAAGCGAAATGATGGTCATTTTTTCACAAAACGAAGTCCATCCTGTTACTTTTCTTGTCCTTCCTGTTGCTTTTTGCAGGTAACAGGAAGGACAGGCTTATGGCGGTAACAGGAGTGGGACATTTTCATCTTCAGATAAGAATTAAACTACCACAAACATTTCCGATTAATCTGGCCTGTGGTGTTTGAACAATATACATCATTTGCTATTATTTGTCACCAATAATGTTTCTGTAAATGATTTTGATAATACAAAAAACACAGGGTAACAGGAAAGACTATTAAGGTCCAAAAAACTCACCTTCGTTGACAAAACCTTGTACAACATCCATCTCTCTTGACGTTAAGGTCTGTTTTCCCGCTTAAATTGTGTACAATAGACTTATCTCCCTTCACAGGGAGCATCTATTATTAAGCTTTCTTGGGGATCCGCCATTGTTGCTTAAACAACGGTAACAGGAAAGACATCTTTTTGTAAGATATTAAAAGTAGTTCACAAAATCTTGATTTTTAGGCAAAATTGGGCCAACAATTACAAAAATTATTCATTACCCAGAGAAAACTATCTATTCTTTTGTGATAATGAATAATTTGGTACCAAACAAAATAAATTTACACTTTGATTCAACAATTCAAGTAAAAGGAATTTTACTGCTAAACGCAAAATTTTCCCACTTTATCACTTTTGCAAGCCTCCTGCATCAAGATATTTTTATTAATTCAAAATCCAAAGCCAACTTAAGCTTCTTCAAAGTATTTTCTTTCGAAAAAATACAGGCAATCGGGACTTTCATGTAAAGTTTTTATTCCCAGAAGCAGATTAGGGTCCCAAGTCGAATCGGACAAAAAGTGCCACTTTTTTGAAAATGACTCATATATATATATATATATATATATATATATATATATATATATATAGAGAGAGAGAGAGAGAGAGAGAGAGAGAGAGAGAGAGAGAGAGAGAGAGAGGGATGGTCAGTTACACTGATGTGAAAGGACTTGGGAACAGAAAAAGAGAGATGGGCAGAAACAGGGAGACAGTAAGGCAAGCAGGGGGTAGAGTGTGGTTTGGTGGCGCGAACACGGTAACCTCAAATCTTTTTGCATATTTAACTTCGAATCCCCGTCAGGCATGGTGCAGGAGAAAAGATTAGACTCTAAAATCAACTACCGATCTGTCATGCTCTTGAACCACAATGCGTTCTGTGTTCAACAGGGCGTGCTCCAAGATTCTTTATACATTTTCACGGATGCCCTTGTCCCATACCATCAGCGCTGCTTATATAGAGAGGGGGCGGGGGGTCACAAAAAATGTAAGGGAAAGAAAAATAGGCAAGAGATACAGAGTGCTATGCTGATTATAAAGATCTGGAAGCACATAATAGGTAGTGGAAGATAATTGAGAGAGATAGAGACAGAGAGAGAGAGAGAGAGAGAGAGAGAGAGAGAGAGAGAGAGAGAGAGAGAGAGAGAGAGAGAGAGAGAGAGAGAGAGAGAGAGTTCCAAAAAAACAGACAGCTAAGCAGACATATAGACAGAGATAGACGAACAGATAAAAGGACAGGCAAATTTTAAGAGGACCGTTCGGACGAGGAAATTATCTTAATCGCCGCTAATAAGGAAAAAAAAATTGGTGTAGAAAATGTTAGATCTGGGTCAGGCTTGGGAGATCATTCTGGTTATTCGTTGTTGTTTTTTTAAGCTTAGCTTTTGTCAGTTGAAAGAGAGAGAGAGAGAGAGAGAGAGAGATAGAGAGAGACACACACACACACAGAGACAGAGACAGTGACAGAACGAGAGAGCAAAGAACAGAAAGTGAGGGAGGGAGAGAGAGAGAGAGAGAGTGTGTGTGCAAACGCAAACGAACACACCTCAGTAATACCCGAAGAGAGCGGAGGACAGGCGACAGCTTTGTCCTCCGCTTGAAACACAAGTGTAGTATGCATGGAAATTTAAGGTAAGATCTTCTATATATATATATATATATACCTTAAATATGATGATGCAGAAGTATAAAAGTTGTGTATCAAGGCACTTATTTAGGTGTTATTTTTATTTTTATTTTTATATTTCAGTTGAACACCACCCTACTTGTATCCTATTTTTGAGACAAAGCATTAGTTTTAGATAATCGTAGAATTGCTACACATATTTCCTATTATCTTACTCTTTAAACAAAGAATATCATTAGATCTAATATATCTAGATCTCTTGTAAAGGTTGTATAGTCTAAATGTAATGGGTTAACCACATTTTAATCAGACAAATATTGTTTTAATTCTTCAACCTGACTGAATAAATCACTTATGTTTCTGTTTGATAATTTAAATTGTTACCAACTCCGGCTTTTCAAGATGTCCGGCATTTTTCTATCAAATTAAACCGTTCAGATTACATGTTACTTATTGGCATCAGTTCGGTGGCTCCCTCTGGAAGTGACGTATGAGCAACCACATAGAAACATTTGTTAGAGAGTATATAACATATTTTTCTGAAATCTCAGTGTAAAAATACAAGATTTTTCACCGTTGATTCATCGATGTAAGAAGTTATTTAAATGCAAGTTGAGCGTAACTTAATGCAATGAAATCGTTATTTACGGAAAAAGTGTTGATTAAGTAAATCATACGTTTTTTTTATATCTTTCAATCATGTGAATAAGAAAATTGAAAAGCTCGTCACGTTATGGCCTACAGAAAAAAAAAAACGTATCGCAAATATCCCCAATGTTAGGTAATACTATAGTTTTAGGGGTCTTTTTTCTAAATTTCACGCTTTTAGTTGTCTTTCTGATATTTGAGTGTGCTTTTAATACTTGAAAAATTCGTTTTGTTTTTTTTTCGAAGTCGGTTATTAAACTTTACTTTTGAAATTTTTTTCCTAATGTTTTTCCCATTCCCATCTTTTAATGAAGATTCTTGTGTAGTTACTTAATCATCTTAACATCTTTGAATCTATATTAGATATTAAAATTTTCCCTCGCGCTCAACTCTAATAAAGCATAAGATCAAATTTCCGAACCTGTTTCTTAAATGTGTATATAATTATGTCTTTTTTATTTCTTTGAATTTATGAAGATATTATATTTATAGTTTGTATTTTATGCCTGTTCTTTTGCCTTCTAAGGTTAACTGTGTGAATAAGGCATCGTCCATAAGCTTTCTAAGGGCTTTTTTCTGTGTTTTTTTTCTGATCCAAATGTGTGTCTTAAAAATGTTATTCGTTATTTTATTTGTATGGTTTTAATCCTGCTACAATTTTGATGTAGGTTTGGAACACACGCATTACTGAAAAACATTCACTTAGAAACCAACTTAGATACATACTTTAACTATGAAATTAGTCTGATAATTATGCATAGTTTGATAAGGTTTCAGGAAAATCATCAAAGTACATTTTACACACACCTGCTTTTTCTGTTCTTGAAATTCTATGCTTTTAAGGATGTAAATAGGGTATATCTTACCTTTGACATCTATATCTAATTACTGCTAATTGCATCACGCGAGGATAAGGGTTTGGCTCACAGAAAGACATGAAAAATCAATGCAGTATGCTTTTAAGAATGTTATGTTCTTATTATAGAGATAGTATAAAAAAACTGAATTTGACGATAAGTTGAGTTGCGAATCTGAAAATACAAAGAACACATAGAAAGATCAAACAACCGTGTAAAGATAAACTTTAAAGTTTTAAAGGGAGCTAAGGTAGGGGTAGGGTAGAAGGAAGTGAGGTAGTTAGGGGAGGAGGCACACACTGTTTCTTTACTGCTAATTGTGCCCTCGTAGTTAGGGTTAAGAGATATGCGAAGTAAATCAATAATCAAACCAGCTACTTTGGCTGTCTAGCTGAGGCCTTTTATGAAGACATTGGATGTAGTCTTTGTAAGTCCAAGATCTAGATTATGGTGTACTTTATGGAAACTAACAAAGTCGTGTAAAGTCCAAGTTCTATTATATGGTGTACTTTAGGGGAATGGACTAAGTCGTGGCATGTTCAAGGTCTTGATTAAGGTTTACTTTCTGGGAATTGACTATGTCGTGGTATGTCCAAGGTCTAGATTAAAGTTTTTTTAGGGGAATGGACTAAGAAGTGGTATGTCCAAGGGTTAGATTAAAGTTTTCTATTAGAAAATGGACTAAGTCGAGGTATGTCCAAGTTTGTAAGTAGTCGATTTTCTTTATTCTTGTATATTTCGAACAATAGATCTAATACCAAGCGGTTAAC
The DNA here is from genome assembly GCA_033675545.1 of Elysia crispata. Lineage (NCBI taxonomy): Eukaryota > Metazoa > Mollusca > Gastropoda > Plakobranchidae > Elysia > Elysia crispata. The sequence goes on along the minus strand of JAWDGP010005513.1, from coordinate 187,708 downwards.
TAAAAAAATGTAGAAAAGCGAAAGTTTTATTTTAATTTGAAATGGTGCATTTTCAAAACTTTTGATTAATTTGCTGAAAAATTTGAAGCAGTTTTATTTGTCAAAGCGATCGCTGTGTTTTTTTTTCCTTTTCTTTTCTTATTTTTTTTTTTTCAATTTCATTACGACTGAATATAGAATTATGATTCCCCAATTTGCAGTTCTTATCAGTCACAAAGATAAACTTATTTAATTAATCAACAAGAAAGGGTCAAAAAAGCTATTTCTGGTTATATCAACGGAAATCATATTTGAGATTATAAAGTTCTAAGCGCCCTTTTTGTTACTATTGGAATATAGTCATCTTTGCTCTTTGCCAAATATTTATGTAGGATCAAGCAATTTTCCGCAATGCAAAAGCAGGAATAAGAGATTGTGATCAGTGTGTGAAAAAAGAACTTTAAAGAAAAATAAACGAAAAAAAGGTACCCATCTTGTTTCCAGTTTTGTTTACTTCTTTTGTTAAATCAAATGCTCTAATTATGTTGTTTAATTGCTTATTTTATATTAATATTTTTACTATTTCATTTGGACTATTGATGTTATTATTGCTTGTGTTATGATACTATTAATAGTTTACTTAAAAACAGAAGCAGAGCAAAAGAAAAAAAAAGAACAAACAAAAAAAAAACTTTTGTAGTTTATTACCATTATCCTTTTGATTATCAAAATACCATCATCATCAGCATCATCATCAGCATCATCTTCATCAGAGCAAACAAATCCCAAATCATTATAATTAAAAGGAATATTAGTATTACTTCTATTAAAGGCTATGTATAGAAAGATCTACCCCCAAAAAATTAAATAAATATTGTGGAAGTACACACACACACAATATATATATACGAGTTGAGTGTCAAAAACACTTTAGCCTGAGTACGAAGGAATCATGTTAGACTTTAACAATATTGACAGCCTTAAGGTCATTTCTGTGGAAAGCAATATTCATTTTTTTTTTGAAAATCCGACGGATACGTTAGTTAGAGACTTGTTAGCGCGTTGTAAACGAACAAAATAAATCGAAATTGTTTTTCTCTTTGCTAAAGCTGCGTCATGGCGGCAGTTGAATATAGCTCGATCATCAAGTTTTTACACTTGCAAAGAAAACTCCTCTCTGATATTCTCAGGAAATGGTCCACGTTTATGGTCACAAAATTAATGTCCTCTGAGACATAATGGGTAAAAAAAAATATTCAATCCGAGTTGATGTTGTTGGTGGGTGAAGATCGTGAAGGAAGCCTAACTAGTAACTGAAGATAATGTCAGGGTACTGAAGAAAGAGTGAACTATACCTGCAAAAATAACTTTCAATTGTGTATGTAGTGTCACATAAACTGTTTTTTCCATGACTATCTCGACATAAAAAGGTTTTTAGCAAGATGGCCCTACTTATGACTAGTAGAAACTAACCGGAGTGTTGAGTCCTGCAAAAGATCAAATATTATGATATTTATTTAAATTCATATTCAATATGGGTAAAACATGGATGTGTCATTTTAATTTGAAACAAAAATAATGTCCATCATGCAATAGACAAAGCTTTATTTTCCTAAAGTGCAAAGTGTAAAGGTCATGTTGTCGCGTTTCTGGGATTGTGAAAGTAAAAATATGGAAAATGGACGAACCGTAACAGGAGACTTCTACTCGTAGCTGCCGATTAAACTCAAGGCCGAAATGGTAATGAGAAAAAAGGCGTCGAAAAGTCAGTAACTGGATTGTTTTACTGCATGACAATGCGCCTCCGCAAAGGGCACAATAAGCGGTTCAGACAGCAGAACAGCGCGGTTTTAAAACTTTGCCCCGAGCCCAGCTTACTCGGGAAACTTATCCCCGCAACAAAGTCGCCATTGAATATTTTGAAGACTGATTAGGCATCATCGCTTTGTACATTGTTGCTGCATTTTCTACCTTCATATATACTGCGGACAGACCAGGTGTGGCCAGAGGAGCTTCGGGATTAGCATGAACTGTATGCACCACACCTTGAATTTCCACTAAAAGGCCACATCTATAGATGAATAGAAGGCCTTCGGTGCCGGGTAGCAAGTTCTACTGTTTCTAGTTCGCTTCTGATATCTTTCAAAACTAGTTTTATTGGTTTTCTTCTTTGACTTTCGATACATTATCTAACTTTATGTTTATATCTATGTCGTTGAATTACATACTCGTTCTCCCTATCTGTGCTTCGCTATTTTTGTCTTCTTTTTCTGGTTCTTCTCTTTCACACACACACATACACAAACGCATATGTGTATATATATATATATATATATATATATATATATATATATATCTACATAGATTCTCTCTCGCACGAACGAACTCTTTTTTTCTTTACCTTTTTTCTATCACTTTCGATACATTTTTATCGTTTTATCTTTCTCCATGTGATTTTTTACTAGCTTTTTCCCTATCACTGTGTCGCTACTTCATTCTCCTCTATCTTTTTAGGGTTAGTTTTAAGCTTAGGATTAGTGCTGCATTTAGGCTTAGAGTTTAAGGTTTAGGGCTAGGGTTAGAATTAGTGTTAGGGTTTGGAGTAAGCTCAGGGTTAGAGTTAGAGTCAGGTACAGGTTAGGTTTTAGAGTTTTAGTATGGCTTAAGGTATAGTGTTAGTGTTAAGTCTATTTGTCCGTCCGTTTGTTTGTCTGCCTGACTGTCTCTTTCTCTAAAACGATAGTTAATATGTCAGTTTTATAGAGCTTTTTTATAAACAAAATATAAAAAAAATTCTTATAGGTCTTAAGGCATACAAACACTCAATATTTTGTGTTATTTTGGGCTTTATGAACTTGGCATGAAATCGAGTACTTTAATGTTCTTCTACCCCCCCCCCCCCCCCAAAAAAAAAAAAAAAAAAAAAAAAAAAAAAATCACACTTCTCTCATGATTATGACTTTCTTTGTTTGAAGGTTTAGAAATCTGCTTTAGAAGGGACAAAAAATACATGCAACTGATTCATATCATTATTTTAGCAATGAGTCATTATCATAGTTATTACTGTTGTCTATTCTGCAATTTACTTTCAGAAACTCTTCTTCCATCAAAGATGGGGGTTGGTTACAGTTATGCACACTAGTAGTAGTAGTAGTAGAGGAGAAGTAGTAGAAGAACTGGTAGTAGAAGTGGTACTAGCAGTATCATAATTATCTAAACTGCATTAATTCATGATTAATGAATGAGTAGATATAGCACCGATGATGAAGAGGACTGAGTCTTGATGACCCATCTGTATGGGTTGTTTAAATTTTGACTTCTTTTTGCGTCATTTTTCAGCTTTTAAAATGTCATATTGAGGAATCCTTTATCAGATTCTATTCTGGAATAGTATAATTGGCTTGTGAAAACAATGTTTTTTTAGATGAAATGTGCGACTTTAGTTAAAAAATGACTTGACAAAAACGTACTGTTATATGTCTGAATGTATGCTTTGAAATAATGTGCAAAAAAATTATAAAATTGGTTGCGTATTTGTTTCACTCTGTCACAGACTTGAATACAATACATGATTGGAGAATAGTAGCCGACTGTTCAGTATCAAGCGAAGACTTGATTCCGAAACCACTCGAAAAACAGATTCAAAACATGTTGTTCGTTTTGGTGCTGTGAAATAGAAGAAAACCTGGTTAAGGTAATGAACAGACGGTTCCTGTCTTTGCTCAAATTATTAGTACCGAAAATGATTTTTGATAAGGGATATTACATATTAGAGTGACATTTTTTTCCACGTGCCTTTACCCATGGTCTATATTAAGATAAAACACTCAATATCAGCTTAAAACATTTTAAAAATATATACTTGACTGCGTGCCTGTCGAGCATTAGTCGAACAGATCAAATTTTTCTCGCCGCGAGAAATTTGTACGAGTGATTTACATTGCTTAGCAATATAGCTTTTTTACGTTGCTAAAGCTGGAATTAACATGTAGGTACGTCATACAGCATGGTTTACATGCAGTAAAACTTATCCAAAGAAGATGAGAGCCTAGTTTGACGACATTCATTTTTAATGTTCTTGAGTGACTGATCCGTACGATCTGTTCCGGGATAATATAACCGCTAACTTCTATGTGGCGCACCAATATATCATTGAGCAAAAAGTATGACACATTTTAGACAAAGTCAGTGCAACTGTACATTTAAAAGGCCCTCTGCCTATTCGCCACTCTAAAATATATATATACATTCATGCATCTTGGGTCTTTGACAGAAAGACTGAAAAGATTTTCCAAATCTTAAAAGGGGAGCAAAAGTTTTAAATCACCTTGAGATAAAAAAAGAGACAGCTGTTGCCTATCATGATGCGATGTCCGTAACATTTTGGGATATGCAAGCCTATCTGTAATTGCATTAATCTGGCATTTTTTTTGTGTTTCTTATGTCATTTTTGAAAATTGTATCATTATATTTGAGTATTTTGTTTTTAATATGTCTTGTCTTTTTTAATTTCGATTTTTGTCTAAAATCATATTTTTTCCATTTTTGCTTTTACTATGTCATATTTTTAAATTTTTCAATAACAAGTCTCACTGTGAGTGAAGTTCATAAGCAGTGGGGGAATGAAAAGCGAGAATGTATGTGCCTTAGCCTTAGCCTTAGATTTAGCCTTGGAGCTATAAAAGACGACGAACACGAGGGTTCGCCCTCTTTGCACATAGCATTTTTTTGTTGAGAAAGACAGGAGATTTTACATCTGTAAAACTAAATCGGGAGAGGTGAGAAATTACAAGATCTGGATCAAGATTTTGATTTTAATTAATATTAACATAAATAGTAAAATAATAAAGAAAGGATTTAGAGTTTTAAGGAGATAATTAATTTCATTTCAGAAGTTTTTCTTTATTATGTCTGAATCATAATGTTGATTGTTGATTTTGTTGATAGGAATTAATGATTGAATAGCTGATGCTAAATTAAAAACTGTTTTCCTATTCTGTTGCAGGAAAAACTTATAATAAAAATTTAGCACCCGAACAGAAAAATAAATAAAAGAAACAAATATTCAAAATAAAATTTAAACAAATCTCCTTATCTTCAATATGCGAAATTATCGTTAGCAAAAAGGAAAAGGCAATTTATTGCTTCATAAAATGGAAAAAAAAAAAGTTGTGTCCTAAGTGACAAGCAAAAATAATTTATACTTTTGCTGAGAAATACAAAAGGAAACGGCCTCATGAACTGAATAAAAAAAAAATCTTTATATGTATATATAAATATATATATATACATAAGGAAAAAAAACAAAAAAAACAATTATATTCTGAAAAAGACAATTTTGATAAAGAAAGAAGTCAAGAAAAGGGACTATTAAAACAAGGACTGGTGTGTGTGAGAGGACAAGGACTGGTGTGTGAACGAACAAGAACTGGTGTATGAACAAAGATCTGGTAGTTGGAAGCAAGACGTGGAATACAAGGAAAGAAAAGAAAAATGTAATTGATAAGATAGAATTTATATAAGAATTAATAGCGTAGGTTTAATTTATAATTTTGTTTTATAGATATATTTATTTAGTTTATTAAGATTGTTTTGTTTTTGTATTATGTATAAGGGGGGAATTCATTAGAATAAATATTGGAAATCTAAAATATTGTTGGGTTTTTATTTTGTCACATAAATCTATATATATATATATATGTTTGTGACATAGTTAAATGAAAATTTATTATAGATTATAATTAACTTAAGTATAAATAATTTGTTTTTATAGAATTTGAGTCCTTTGCAAGGAATTATAATCAAATTTTATAAATTAGAGTAAAATTATATATCCCTATTAATTATAATATAGTGAGTACGTTAGAGAGGAGTTTAATCTTTTACATGGAGGGGACATGTATAGATAGAAGATAGAAGATACTTTAGCACAAGAGAGAAGTATTTTACATGGAGGGGACACTATTGGGAACACTTTAGGGGCAATTGACTATATTGTAATTATATAACGGTAATTCTATATCAGTTTAGCCATTCTCTTTTAAAAAAGATTTTTCCTCTCCTCGATTTTAATTCTCTTTATATGCAATACACATACTATGTTCTAATATCGAACTATTATTTTTATCTCCACGAGTCGATTTCATCATCGCACTGGGCGGTGCATCCACTGGGACGGCCACAGTGTTGAGACAGGTGTATTGCGGGGGAGTTCGTCGGCGTGTTGACTCCGGGTCAAGAAGAAACGAACCAAAGCTAAGTGATTTTTTTTCCCTGTCACATTACCCGGAGATACGACGAACCTATTACAAAAATAAATAACATATATAGTGTTTTATCTGAGACAGTTATATGCTCACATTTCTTATTGTTATGATTGTATCTATATCGGAGAGGTGGCGCGGGTATTGTCTCTTTTATCAGCAGAGTTTTTCCGAGTTTTTTTTTAATATAACTATCCAAGTATTTTCTCTAGATTGTTAATTGACCCCCTTAAATATAGTTTAATCTAGAATTAAGTACAACCCGATCGTTATATTATTTGATAAGTGGTAATACATTCCGAAAATTTTCTAAGACTCCGCTGATTCTGGAAATAATATAGTTCTGTAGGCTGTATCTTATTTATTTCACAAAATTTTCGTGTTTAGATTGTCGCGTGGTTCTGCAAGATTTTACGAGAGTGTGAAAGGTTATGATTGATGTTTTTCTCACGTGATTTACTATCTGTCTAAGTGTATTCTAGTTAGCTGTATTTTTACATATATTTTATCCCCACCCATAAATTTATAGTATGTAATTAGACTGTTATGAGTTCCCACCCTTAGTCTTGTTTCGTTAGTAAACTGGTCTTGTAGCGTTTTTTACAATACATTCTTCATAATTTTATTGTGAGTAAAACCTATTTTCTGCCTTAGAGTACACACATCTAGATCTAACTCTAGAATTAATTATACCATAGTCACTAATAAAAATACGTGTCAATATAAACACTATTATACAAATATTTATAAAAGAACTATCTGTTCTTAATACGTGTCTTTGAAAGCACGATATGAAAACGGTAAACTGAGAATATTAAAAATGTTGGTGAGAAAGTCAAAGGACTAACAAACACTAAAGTGAACATATACAGGTCATTTCACCAGATAAACAAAATATTAGTAATTTGGAGATCAGTGCACGTCTCCAATATTAAATTCTACAAGTAAAAGTAGATTGAAAACCTCAAAATATAGTATACAATAAATAAATGTATAAAGAATCAAAGAAGTGAGTTAAACTCACTACATAAATGTATCTCCTGTAGATTATAATTAACTTAAGTATAAAATAATTTGTTTTTATAGAATTTGAGTCCTTTGCAAGGAATTATAATCAAATTTTATAAATTAGAGTAAAATTGTATATCCCTATTAATTATAATATAGTGAGTACATTAGAGAGGAGTTTAATCTTTTACAAACACACATACATACATACACACACACATATATATATACATGTAATACATCAAGTAGATTAAAATTACGACTGAAAACACTTCTTATTAATATAAAAGACGTGACGGCTTTATTCTTTTTTTTATTGCAGGTGTAGAGTTTTATTGATCTCCACTTTAGTTTTTAATGATGGATTAAACAGAGAAACCATGGTATTAAGCAGAGGGCATTAAACAAGGCAATCTCCACTGACTTAGTTATGTTCTAGATTATACATAAGAAAAACGTTGTTACATAATTAGATTGGATGTTAAAAAATAGCATAAAAAAAGAAAAAAAACTAAAATGTTCACACAATTTGTATCTGTTTGTTTTCACTATCCACTGAAAATTTTTAACGATGAAATCAGCGCGGTAAAGATATTAGCAACTGCTCTGTATCACATCAAGATGGATGTGCCAGACGCTCCATTAATGTTGAGACCATCAGAGTAAAGGTAAAAACGTTTGGATTTTCAGCCGGGAATCCGATTGTAGGCTTGGCTAATCTTTGGGTGGACCTTAATATTCTTGTAGATTGTAAAGGTTATGACGACATCATGCATTGTCTTGTTGCCTGTGATACTTAACAACAGCAGATAGGGTTGTGGCTTTGACTCGACTGTAGCCAGTCGCTCAGAGAAGGTGCAGGATCCTAACCCACAATTTGGCAATTTATATCTAAGAGCAGTAGATGCTCATAAAAACGATAAACACAACAAGTCTATCAAGAACCTCTCAAGCCAAATTTATCAGAGTTACTAAAAGGAAATCATATTTTACCCGGTTACAGATTTAGGGCCCGCTTTTAACGTGTTAACCTCCTACTGACAGCCCACCGTTCTATTACCTAATTATTGTCGCTAAACTTTTGCCCCTTCACCCACCCTTGCTTCATCTTCTCGCCAAACCCTTTCTCTCTTTTTTTCTCGTTCTCTCCCTCTTTGCATCTCACTCATTGTTTTACCCTATTAGGCCACTCTTTTTGTGACTTAATTTTGTAATTTCCTCTAAACCTTCCTCCCTACTTCTTATTTTCTTTCTTCCTATATACATCTCCCTCACTCTGTATCGCTTTCTCTCTCTCTTTCTGAGTCTCTCTCTCTCTCTCTCTCTCTCTCTCTCTCTCTCTCTCTCTCTCTCTCTCTCTCTCTCTCTTTCTCTTACACTGTGGTGGTATCAGTTTGACTTGACACTGTATTTTGAGATGTGTCTAAGTTTTGTACTTCATCCTCTGCCTCCTGTAGTTTTTCCACAGGTTCTTTCTGACGCTCCGTCTCCATCTGGGTTCTATCAATGGCAGGAGCTAGACCCTGGCTGATAATTTATTTGTACATGAAATTGAGATGTATAACAACGTATGGATAAGATACTTAAAAAAGTGAATCAGAAGTTGTTTGATTCGTAAACGACAACAACATAAAAAAACAGCATGTAATCCACTCGCTAAAATTTATTTCACTCTAATATAGTGAAGTACCTAATAATGTTGAAAATATTGGCCTACATTTTGTATTTGTTTACCCTGATAGCCTTAGTTTGCTAATTTGATGCTTAAAAATTGCTCCCGAAAAAATTGTAAGGTCTGAACGTAATCTTAAAATATACCATGATAAATAGGACTTTAGTTATAGTTAGAAAACATTTTTGATCATGTATAAAAAAGTATGATGAAGTATTGTTGAAACAAATAATTTAATAATCCTGCAAAAGTACCTTTCTTCCACAACTATATGTTAGTGGTATGGACATGCTTTTACTCACGCGTTATTATTTATTGCTTCAGCATCACCTTCAGAGAAAAGAGTAACATCTAAATAACAATTTTCAAAAATTATATATCAACTTTATCTTAGTGCTTGCAAAAATTTGAAGAAAGTTAACTGTTTTTACTTCTAAAAAATAAACACATTGTTTATTATTGAACTTTAAATGTTATCTTAAATTGTAAATATTTTTTAAAATTAAATTCCAATTTTAAATAAGTTTTTCCAGTGTAACACATTATTCAATTTTAAACATACCTAGCGTTATCGTTAAGTTCTTAGATTATTTTTATCATTTCCATGCTTTCATCTGTCAATCACTTGATCCTATTATGGTATTGAAGTCTTTTTTCAATACTAACTTTTGTTTAGATGTAATTATAGATTGGGGTGATAGGGACATTGAACGATATAATTAAATCAATGATATTTATGACTATGCAGTTTCTTTCTAATTTTTTTATTATTGTTGATCAATAATGGTTTTCTCCTTCCCCTTGTCTCATATTCAAGACATCTTTATCAATTTTTTTTCCTTTTTATGATCATTATAAGAATGTATCTATTTTCGTTTATGCAAACCGCTTCTCACAGTCTCAGGTATAAATCAGGTCAAAAATTCCATTATATTTCCATCGTGTTCAGCAGTCATTGCAAACAACGTACCATACTTCTTGTAGCACATGACACCAACACCTGCAACTGTTGCCAAAAGAGCGACAAGTCCTACACCAATGAAAATCTTGATATACTCAGTGACACCGAAGCTACGACTAGCTTTAGATGTAGAAGGAAAAAAAAAGATCAATTATTCATTTATTAACTACAGAAGGTTCATGAAGGGGAAAAATTAGGTTGAATTATTAAACCTCTGACAGAAGTATATCATGTTAAAGGGATCTTAAAGACAGCTTTACGCATCGCATTTCTATGCACTAAGCTGAAGGTAAGTACTTTTGAAAAGCTAAATTTTCCTAGTGCATACGTTATTTTTTACTTAAAAGCCAACTTCGATTTCTTTTAGAGCTATCTTCTCCAAGATGACTCAATTTACACTAATGAAGTTTGAAAATTTCTTTTTATCTGCTATTCACGCTCAATTCAAAATATGGTAAAAAAAAATGAGAATCAGATTTTGAATGCTTTGGATTATTCGTTACATCTTATACTAATGATATACTGATATAATGATTTCATGTGTTAATGAGGAAAGTTACACTCTAAGAGTTTTAGATAATTATGAGAATAATAACGAGAGTATTCAACATTACTATTATACGAAAACATTATTACTCATTTTTTTTAAAGATCCATAAAAAAGTAAACCTGTTGAGATAGCAACAACTTGCGGACATTATTAAGCCATTCATTTTCTTTTTAATAAGGAGGGCTAAGTTTAACGAACAGTTTGTATATTATCTCATAATGGATTATTTCATATTGAAAAACAAGTTATCAACAATTGAAACTTTTTTTAACTTATGAACATAGTGGATGGAAAAGTCTGAAAAAACAGACATTGGTTTTTTATTAACAATAAATAAAATAACATGAAGAAGTATTGAGATTAGCATTTTCTAACACGCAATACACACCAAAAAAATAAAGAACAATGAACAGGAAAGTTCACTCGATCTACTTGAACCTTCACCCTTCTATAATAAAAAAAAAATTAAGTTTTATCAAGTGCACTTAAAATCAAGATAAAACTATCCATAGTAAAAGCAGACCAACCTTTAATTTCCGGAAAGGTATAGTTGTCCGAGCGAAGATCAGGTGTGCCAGGCCAGAGTAAGTAAACGGTCGCTCTACTGGTATCGAGAGTGGCTGTTTTGGTAAAACTGAGCCAGTATTTGTTCGAGGTTTTCATCTCACAGGAGCAAGCGTCACGGACTCCTGTTCGCTTTGTACATGATCCGGTACCGGGATCAAAGCCCAGGCACCCCTGAGATGCCATAGGAAATTAACTACGTTGTATGCTATTGCATTTCCAGTGCTACTGGTATAGTATTTTTAATTGCACATAGATGCTGTTTTAGCACAACAATAAAAAAATACTGAAGTGAATTTAAACATGGTAACAAAAGTTATTTTACTTTAAATCTCTCATTTTTTCTGCTATAAGAAACACTCCTCTACAGCTAGTTCCTACTAATGCATTAAATTTCTTGTCGACTTCTTATTATGCCGACACTTGTAAAAAGGTTTGAAAGCAAGATATTTCTCTACCTCTGTATATCATAAGAAGTTATACATTAGTTGCGATTTACAAACTTTGGAAAACTATAGCTCATAAAACTGAAATAAAAAGAAAAATACATTTAACCGCTATGCCCCAAAAATCCACTTGCCTCATGAGACACCATATCTGTTGTGGTATAATAGAACTGTGGTCCATTGTTCCCATTGTAAGAATGGACAGAGTTGTTTCCAGACACCTCGAATTGGATGATTGTGGTGTCTTCTCCTGCCACAAGAAAATCTTGATTGTCGTTGAACGAAGACTGAAAACTCAGCAGTTCCATTTTGGCTGAAGATTTTATATGAACAGGAAAAGAAATATCAATATATATATATATATATATATATATATATATATATATATATATATATATATATATATATATTGTTTATAAAATTTAGCTAGATTTTGTCCTAACCCAATTATTGAAAAAAAAAGCAAAATTAGTTAAATTTTGCAGTAGCATGGAAGATTAAGCACTTTGAATACCATAAGAGATCAATATATAAGTCTGTCAAACTAATACGTTTTCTTGTTTATGTATATTATCAACAGACAAGACGTTTAAATATGTAGCTAAATGATGTTTGTGAATGAGGGCCTACACACCTTTCCACTACTAAAATTGATAATAATGAGGAGGAGGAAATTTCTCACTTGACAGTGAAATGATAATGCGAATCTTAGAAGGACACCAATGAATTCAGTTTGAAACAACATTAAAAGCTTAAGGTTCACTGTAGACCTGCAAAGATTATTAAACATCTTTATCAACCTGAATATACTCAAGAAAATTGATCGATTCAATTACTTGGGTACTTTCATATCAAGTAATAAACGTAACAACACTGGCATTACAGCAAGAATAGGGCAAACAAACAAAAAAGTTTTTAGAGAATCAAGTCAATACTAACAAAAAATCACGCGAGCCCTGGTGTGACATACTGAATCCATTCTAGCATATCTATGCGCTGTACAATTTTAAAGAAAAGAAACTGGCGGCAACAAAAATGTTGGTTCCTACGAAGAAAGCTACGAAATTCAAGGACTTGAGAGAATTCAAAGAATAGAGTGGCCGACACTACACGATCACTTATAAATGAAATACGTAAACACCAAACATATCTCTTTGTCATATGATAAGTAGACATCTTGTGACAAATGGAATGTACGAATGAAAATGCAGCCGAGGAAAACAGCGTGAAAAAAATGATTGATGGACTAACAATGAATTAAGGCAATAATATATATATATATATATATATATATATATATATATATATATATATATATATATATATATATATATATATATATGTGTGTGTGTGTGGGTATTTGTGTGTTACTAGTATTCAGAAAACACTTTTTTCTTGCTCTAGAATAGTTTAATTTATAGCAAAACTTTTGACCATTGTAGTGAAGTTGGTTGTGTTGATATTGATTCTTGTCATAATGCTTGTGAAAATCAATCTCAGTAGCTCTATCGATGATATGTATGGTAATAATGTTAAAAACAATAATAACAGGATGGCGATAAAGATTGAATAAAACTTATCTTTCATGAGGGAAACAAACTACGGGCAGTTGTAACGCGTAGTGGTTATTCCGATATCAAATAATAAACATACCATAGTGATTTAATTAGAAAATAGGTTGAAGAAGTTTGAAAATGAGTTAAAATGTTTAAGTTAATACTACAGAGGTACTTACGGCAAGCGGCTGAAAAAAGATATGAGAAATAATAACATTGATAACTAGCTCAATCACTGCATTTTAATTTTATGGTAGAGAAACAGTAAGTTGTAAATGGTTCTCAAGGTTTTAAAAGCCAGTCACACACAAAGACACACAATCATATATATATATATATATATATATATATATATATATATATATAGTTTGAAGATTAGTTGAAATAATTGATAAAAGTTCTCACCTGTGGGATTTTTTCATATATATAGAAGATCTTACCTTAAATTGTCTTTATACGACACTTGTGTTTCAAGCGGAGGACAAGGATGTTTCTCTTTCTTGTTCTCTTTTTGTTTTTTTGTTTTTTTCTGTTGTTTCGTCTCTTTCTTCACTTATTTGTGTTTTTCCAGTAGCGTGGATTCCCTTTATTTTGACATTTTTTTTCTTGTGGGTTTTCTTTTATCGTGTATTCTTTTGTTGTTTATGCCCGTTTTCTCTTAGTTCGGCGTTATATGGCTTTGTTGGCTTGTTGAAAATGTTAACATTAGCAGAGTTGTTTAAGAGGCCTAATTCTATACCTTTCGACAAGTTTTTAATGATGGAGGGTTGCTTTCAAGGTGGATATAGTGTATTGTGCCGTTTGGTTTTATATATAGTTGAAATAGCCCTGTATTCAGATTGAGTGTGACTTTTAGGAAACTACTACCTTTTTATTCACATCAGTTGTTATGCTTTGACCGTTCTCTTTGAATATCTTGCAATTTCTTTTTTCTCTGCTTGTCGGCATTTCTAGGAGTCTTGTTCGTTATTGCAAGCCCGCCATGTCGATATATATATATATATATATATATATATATATATATATATATATATATATATTGTTGTGTATCAATTAACATAATAAAAACAGTGCTCGAGGAGCGTGGTATAATTTGAAGAATTGTCCTACCTAGTCGAAGTCGTTGACCACATATCTAAGTAGGACAAGTTTTCTAAATATATATATATATATATATATATATAAATTTAAAAAGCAATTTCATGTTGAAATATGATACTGATTTAGAAAAAAAAGGTACTTGCTTGTTTTGCGAAGAAGACAGTATTCAGAAGACTATATATTTTTTTTCTTATAGAATATTTTATTTTTTTTTTTTTTTGACTATATTAAGTTCTACCTTTCTTTTGATTTCATTTTTTTTAATTTAAGCATTCTTAGTGCAGATATCAAAATAAGTGTCCTCGTTTGAGGAGCTGGAAAGCTTATACCCTCAGAACTGATTGATATATTTTTTTTTTAAATGTTTATTGTAAGAGTATTTCCTAAGAAAACTAAGAAAAAACAACTTAAAAATAGTTCATCGATTCGAAAAAAAATAAACCAGTTTAGCTATGAATCATAAACCTGTGATTTTTTTAAATCATACATTAAGTGGTTTCACCCCAAAATATATAGGACAACATAGTGCCGGTGACGCATGGTAAAAAGTTAAATAGTTGACATACTTACGCTTCTCCTTACAGTTGTCCTCGTTAAAGTAAATACTACACTTTAAGGTAGGTAGCTATTTTCTGGTTTCAATCTTTTAACAAACTTGATAGCACACATAAGTGTGACCAAATGAATATCGAAATTGGAATAACTCCTTAGAGGTGTTACAATACTTCCCGATCTTTTCAATCAAAAACTTTTAAAGTTAACTTGTAAATGCATTTTTCCGCTTACGACGCTGCTTGGAATATAAAAAAAAAATCTTCTGACAAAAACAGACTTTACTTTAGCGTTTAACATACCTCTTATCTCAGGAATCTTATAGGATCTACTCATTAATGGAGGTGGACCATCCCACTGAATCCAAAGACGTTGATTGCTTAATCTTAACTCTGCAGTCACGTTGTAGGTAAACCGGTAGACTCTGAGAGGTTTGACCTCTAAACATGAACACGCATCAGGTTCGCCTCGTCGATTGATGCATGCATTACTAGCGAGGTCAAAAGCACTACAGGGCTGAAAATCAAATTATTACCAAGTTTGGTGAATTCGCACGGCTATTTTTACCTTTCGTTTGTCTAATTGTGTCATGGACAAAATAATAATAGGCAGAACTGGCACAAAACATTTAGATATTTTTATATTGTACTTAGTGAAATTCAGTTCCATACATTATTGCAAACTTACATTTCAATATAAGTTTAAAAATACAGTATAACTTTAAAGCTGTAAAACCATTTTGCTTATCTTGGAAAAACATAACCTCTGTCATTTCTGTTTCATGAGATACATTAAGATCACTATACTTGAAAAAAAAAACGGAATTTTCAGAGTTTATTGATTTTATGCTAAAATTTCTTAACAAAAATGATGAAACGGAGAAAAATATTTCAGACACAAATTAACTGTACAATAATAATCGTTTATTTTAAATTCCAAAAAGTGTATTTTGAGTCCTCATTTCATTTTAAAAGTTGATATAAGTCCGATTTCAAACAAAAAAAAATTGACAATTGAAGTCAAAATCAGGAAAGTAAAATACGACAAGAGAAACGCACATAGAGGAGGAGAAATAAATCGAGGGAAAAGCCATGAAAAAAGACTTTAATCGGAAGTCAACTGAAGCTTACGCTGATAGGAATGCTACTTGTCTTCGTTGTGAAATAAAACTGTGGTCCCTTAAAACCACGGTTAAATGGATAAGTGGAGTTACTCCCAGTTGCTTCGACTTCAAAAAGTACAAAGTCTTTCCCTACCACAAGATAGTCATCGCTGCAACTCTTGGAGTATTCGAAGATTTTTGGAATAAACATTGGTTTACCTGAGACAAAAAAACAACAAAAGCATGACAAAATAGAATCATTGAAATAAGTGTGTGTAGTGGTAAACCGAATGCTCAACTAGTGAAAAACAGGGCTGGATCCTTGAAAAAATATTTTTTCTTTAATCTTGCGAAGTAAAAAAAATAAAGATATTGCTAATCAAAATGCTATGTTATTGCAAGTAAAATAATGTTCTATTTTTAACAATACTAATATAAGAACATTTTAATGCTGTTGTTTAGAAAATTTTAGGAAATATTTAAGTATATTTTGAGAAAACTGAAGACAAAAACAACTATGAAAAAAACCAGTAGATTAATTACTTTACCAGGTTAAAAAGATTGAAGGACTTTATCAGATCTGTTTTTTTTTTTTGGTTGCTTAATTTTAAGAAAATGAATTTGCCTCCCTCCTATGTAATCATTTCTTTTCCTCTTAAAAAAATAAACAACTGTAAAACATTTTCCATACACGATCGCTAAGGAGAGAAAAGAATTAGACGTGACAGCCATACAGAACAATACAATACAGCCTTCTCAGATCTTTTAGAACCAACATTAGCCTCATAGGAAAAATATAAAACTGTGTAAATCCTCACTGAAATTATCTCTAATTTTAAATATTAGTAAAAATTGTTTTTGAAATGGTAGAATGATCATAATACCAACAATAAAAATTTACATACACAAAGCGGCCCTCAAGAAAAAAAATAGCAAAGAAAGCACAATAGCCCAGGCCATGGTACAGCTCGACACGGGTCTGTGGAGGAAAACTTGAAATTAATTTGTTTGCGTACAGCTTTATAGCTGGCACTGATGACAAAATAGTGCTTGATTAATGACTTTTTGTATTAAAAAAATAGTTTTCTAGCTTATAACATTTTTTTAAACTTAGTCCAAATTGAGTCTACATTTATTTAGTCTCAAAAAATAAAACGCAGAAATATTCTTTTTTCTGATTTTAAAGCGGTGAAGTTTTCAAGTTAAAACACTTGGCTAATAAGTGTCATTAGACAAAATAGAGATAGTTTTATCAACTAAGATTTTCATGCTTTGAAATAAGGAGCTTCAATCTTGATCATCAAATAAAATCGCCCCGATAGAAAATACATATCTTGATCAAAGTTTTAACTACGATAGATCTTAAACAATTCGTTATTCAGAGTTTCGTCCTCATTATAGGTCGAAAAATAATCTCTTTGTTTTTCGCTCAGCAATTTAGGGGCGGGATCTAGATACAGGACAAAGATATTTCCTTTCGGTTTATGTGGTGTTAATGTTGAGCTTGCAGAAATCAACAAAATTTCTGCTTATATGTTTCGTGCTTCACTCCTAAAAATAATATTTTCAAAGTTAAACATACAATGTTGATTCTAAGGAAACAAATCTAGTGTGAGAGAGAGAGAAAGAGAGCGAGAGAGAGAGAGAGAGAGAGAGAGAGAGAGAGAGAGAGAGAGAGAGAGAGAGAGCTGTCCAGGTAGATGTTTTGATAGATATGGATACTGCCGTAACACAAAGGACAGTCTCTGGTCAGATGCTTAATATAAAGGTGAGTTAAATTCTAAAGAACTATAATTGTTGTGTGAAAAAGAAGATCTCAAGAGAAGCCTATATCCAAATCATGGCTGATATGCAATAATCAGGTATTAAATAAGGGGTAAGACTTGTAAAGATCAATGAAGGATTACTTTTCTGTATATCTCAAGTATGATAATGCAGGAGTATAAGAGTTGGGTATCAAGGCACTTATTCAGGTTTTGCTTGTATCTGTTCTAAATAGTTGTTATTTTTCTTTTTTTTCGTTTTATACTTCCATTGAACACCACCCTATTTGTATCCTATTTTTAAGACAAAGCATTAGTTTTAGATTATCGTAGAATTTCTACACATATTTCCTATTACCTTACTCTTTAAAAAAAGAATATCATTAGACCTAAATATATCTAGATCTCTTGTAAAGGTTGTATAGTCTAAATGTAATGGGTTAACCACATTTTAATCAGACAAAAACTGTTTTAATTCTTCAACCTGACTGATTAAATCACATAAGTTACTGTTTGATAATTAAAATTGTTACCAACTCCGGCTTTTCAAGATGTCCGACATTTTTCTATCAAATTAAACGGTTCAGATTACATTTTACTTATTGGCATCAGTTCTGTGGCTCCCTCTAGAAGTGACATATGAGCAACCACATAGAATCATTGGTTAGAGAGTATATAACATTCTTTTTTAAATCTCAGTGTAAATATACAAGATTTTCCACCGTCGATTCATCGATGTAACTAGTTATTTAAATGCAAGTTGAGCGTAACTTAATGGAATTAAATCGTTTTTTACGGAAAACTTTATTAGTCCTGATAAGTAAAGTATACGTTTTTTTATATCTTTAAATCATGTAGATAAAAAAAAATGAAAAGCCCGTCACGTTATGGCCTACAGGAAAAAAAAAAACACATCGGAATTATCGCCAATGTTGGGTAATACTATACTTTTATTGCTCCTATTTCTAAATTCACGCTTTTAGTTGTTTTTTTTTTACAATTGAGTGTGCTTTTAATATTTGCAGAATTCATTTTGTTCTTTTTACTTTAGAACTTTTTTTCTAATGTTTTTCCCATTCCCCATCTTTTAATGAAGATTCTTGTGTAGTTACTTAATCATCTTAACATATTTGGATCTGAATTAGATATTAAAATTTTCCCTCACGCTAAACTCTAATAAAGCATAAGATCAAATTTCCGAATCTGTTTCTTAAATGTGTATATCATTATGTCTTTTTTATTTCTTTGAATTTATGAAGACATCATTTTTATAATTTATATTTTATGCCTTTTCAAAAGTATGCCTCCTTCTTTTGCCTTCTAAGGTTAACTGCGTAAATAAGGCATTGTCCATAAGCTTTCTAAGTGATTTTTTTCTGTTTTTTTTTTCTGATCCAAATATATATATCTTAAAAATGTTATTCGTTGTTTTATTTGTATATTTTTAATCCTGCTACAATTCTGATGTAGGTTTGGAACACACGCTATTCTGAAAAACATTCACCTAGAAACCAACTTAGATACATACTTTAACTATGAAATTAGTCTCATAATTATTCATAGTTTGATACGGTTTCAGGAAAATCATCAAAGTACATTTTACCCACACCTTCTTTTTCTGTTCTAGAAATTCGATGCGAAGTAAATCAATAATAAAACTGCTATTTTGGCTGTCTAGCTGAGGCCTTTATATGAAGAGATTGGATGTAGTCTTTGTAAGTCCAAGGTCTAGATTATGGTGTACTTTATGGAAACTAACAAAGTCGTGTAAAGTCCAAGTTCTATATTATGGTTTAATTTAGGGGAATGGACTAAGTCGTGGTTTGTCCAAGGTCTAGATTAAAGTATTTAAGGGGAATGGTCTAAGAAGTGGTATCTCCAAGGTCTAGAATAAATTTTTCTTTAAGGGAATGGACTAAGTCGAGGTATGTCAAAGTTTGTAAGTAGTCGATTTTCTTAATTGCTGTATATTTCGAACAATAGATATTATACCGAGAGGTTAACCCAAAAAAGTGCAGAAAAACAAAAGTTTTATTTTTATTTGAACTGGTGCATTTTCAAAACTTTTGATTAAATTGCTGAAAAGTTTAAAGCAGTTTTAGTTGACAAAGCGGTCGTTGTATTTTTCCCCTTTTTTTCTAATTTTATTTTCAACTTCATTAAGAGTCAATATCGAATTATGATTCCACAATCTGAGGTTCTTATCAGTCACAAAGATAAAATTATTAAATTAATCAACAAGAAAGGGTCAAAAGAGCAATTTTTCTGGTTATATAAACGAAAATCATATTTGAGATTATAAAGTTCTAAGCGCCCTTTTTGTTACTATTGGAATAAAGTCATCTATGCTCTTTGCCAAATATTTATGTAGGATCAAACAATTTTCCGCAGTGCAAAGGCAGGAATAAGAGATTTTGATCATTGTGTGAAAAATAAAATTTAAAAAATACGCCAGAAAATGTACCCATTTTCTTTGCAGTTTTGTTTACTTCTTTTCTTAATTCAAATGCTCTAATTGTTTTGTTTAATTACTTATTTTATATTATTTTTACTATATTATTTGACTATTGATGTTATTATTGCTTGTATTCTGATACTAATAATAGTTTACTTAAAAAAGAGCAGTGACAAAAAAAATATCCTTTTAATTATTAAAATACCACCACCACCACCACTATCATCATCATCATCATCATCAGAGCAAACAAATCCCAAATAATCATAACAAAGAGGAATATTAGTATTTCTTCTACTAAAGGTTATGTATAGACAGATCTATTCCCCCCCAAAAAAAAAATAATAAAAAAGTATTGTGGAAATACACAGACACAAACAATATATATATATATATATATATATATATATATATATATATATATATATACGAGTTGGGTGTCAAGAACACTTTAGTCTGAGTAAGAAGGAATCATGGTAGACTGTAACATTATTGACAGCCTTTAGGTCATTTCTTTGGAAAGCGAGATTCAATTTTGTTTTTGAAAATCCGACGGTAGTTAGGCACTAGTTAGGGCGTTTCATTAAACCAAAGTAAACGAACAAAAAACGAAATTGCTTTTCTCTTTGCTAAAGCTGGGTCATGACGCCTTTTTAATATCGTTCGATCATCAAGTGTTTACACTTGCAAAGATTATTCCTCTCTGATATTCTCAGGAAATATTCCACGTTTATGGTAAAAAAAATTAATGTCCTCTGAGATATAACGTGTAAAAAAATATTCGATCCGAGTTGATGTTATTGGTGGATGAAGATCTTAAAGGAAGCCAAACTTTTTGTGGTAACTGAAGATAATGTCAGCGTACTGAAGAAAGATTGAACTATACCTGCAAAAATAACTTTCAATTGTGTATGTAGAGTCACATAAACTTTTTTTCCTTTCATTACTATCTCGACATAAATAAGTTTTTTGCAAGATGGGCCTACTTATGACTAGTAGAAACAAACCGGACTATTGAGTCCTGGAAAACGTCCCCTCGATAAGAATCCAATATCATGACATTTATTTAAATTCATATTCACTATGGATAAAACATGGATGTGTCATTTTGATTTGAAACAAAAATAATGTCCTTCACGCAATAGACAAAGTTTTATTTTTCTTAAGAACAAACCGTCGCAGGAGACTTCTACTCGTGGCTGCCGATTAAATTCCAGGCCGAAATGGTAATGAGAAAAAAACGGCGTCGAAAAGTCAGTAACTTGATGGTTTTACTGACAATGCGCCTGCGCAAAGGGCACAATAAGCGGTTCAGACAGCAGAACAACGCGGGTTTAAAACCTTGCCCCGAGCCTAGCTTACTCGGGAAACTTATCCCCGCCATTTTGTTTTCTGTTCCAAAAGATATATAAAAAAAAATATTCACCGAAAGATTGCCATTTCCTTAGCAACAAAGTCGCCATTGAATATTTTAAGACGTATTAGGCATCATCGTTTTGTACACTGTTGCTGCATTTTCTACCTTCAATTATACTGCGGACAGATCAGGTGTGGCCAGAGGAACTTCGAGATTAGCATGAACTGTAGGCACCACACCTTGAATTTCCACTAAAGGCCATATCTATAGATGAATAGAAGGCCTTCGGTACCGGGTAGCAAGTTCTACTGTTTCTAGTTCGCTTCTGATATCTTTCAAAACTAGTTTTGTTGGTTTTCTTCTTTGACTTTCGATACATTATCTATCTTTATGTTTATATCTATGTCGTTACATTACATACTCGTTTTCTCTAACTGTGCTTCGCTATTTTTTGTCTTCTTTTTCTGGTTCTTCTCTTTCACACACACATACACACAGACGCATATATATGTATATATATATATATATATATATATATATATATATAGATTCTCTCTCGCATGAACTCTCTCTCTTTTTTTTTCTTTACTTGTTTTCTATCACTTTCGATACATTTTTATCGTTTTATCTTTTTCCATGTGAGTTTTTACTTCCTATTCCTCTTTCACTGTGTCGCTACTTCTTTCTGCTCTGTCTTTTTAGAGTTAGTTTTAAGCTTAGGATTAGTGCAACATTTAGACTTAGAGTTTAAGGTTTAGGGCTAGGGTTAGGATTAAGGTTAGGGTTTGGATTAAGCTCAGGGTTAAAGTTAAAGTTAGATACAGGTTTATTTTTAGAGTTCTAGTATGGCTTAGGGTATAGAAGTAGTGTTAAGTCTATCTGTCCGTCCGTTTGTCTGTCTGCCTGTCTCTTTCTATAGAAATATAGTTAATATTATGTCAGTTTTAAAGAGCTTTTTTATAAACAAAATATAAAAAAAATAGTTATAGGTCTTAAGGCATACAAACACACAATTATTTTGGGCTTCATGAACTTGGCATGGAATCGAGTAATTTAATGTTCCTCCCCCCCCCCCCCCCCCCAAATTAAAAAAAAAACTCTCATGATTATGACTACATTTGTTTCAAGGTTTAGAAATCTGCTTTAAAAGGGAGAAACAATACATGCAACTGATTTATATCATTATTTAGCAATGAGTTATTATCATAGTTATTACTGTTGACTATTCTGCAATTAACTTTCAGAAACTCTTCTTCCATCAAAGATGGGGATTGGTTATAGTTATGCAAACTAGTAGTAGTAGTAGTAGTAGTAGTAGTAGTAGTAGTAGTAGTAGTAGTAGTAGTAGTAGTAGTAGTAGTAGTAGTAGTAGTAGTAGTAGTAGTAGTAGTAGTAGTAGTAGTAGTAGTAGTAGTAGTAGTAGTAGTAGTAGTAGTAGTAGTAGTAGTTGTAGTAGTAGTTATGGTAGTAGAAGCAGCAGCAATAGTAGTAATAGTAGTAGTAGTGGTAGTAGTAGCAGTAGAAGTAGTAGTATTAGCAGTGTTAGTAGTAGTAGTAGTAGTAGTAGCAGCAGCAGCAGCAGCAGCAGCAGTAGTAGTAGTAGTAGTAGTAGTAGTAGTAGCAGCAGTAGTAGTAGTAGTAGTAGTAGTAGTAGTAGTAGTGATAATAATTGTTGTACTAGCGAAAGCAATAATGTTTGTAATAGTAGAAGTAATTGTTGTAGTAGAATAGCAATAATGTTTGTAATAGTAGTAGCAGTATTAGTAGTATTAGTAATGGTTGTAGTGTTATAGCAGCAGCAGCAGCAGCAGCAGCAGCAGTAGTAGTAGTAGTAGTAGTAGTAGTAGTAGTAGTAGTAGTAGTAGTAGTAAATATAAAAATCATAATAGTGGTGGTAGAAGTAGTTGTAGCACCAATAGCAATATTGGTAGTAGTAGCAGTAGTAATGTGGTTGCTGCAGAAAGAAAATATGGTTCATTTACATTTTATTTTTTTTAAGACTGCCTTCCATGATCTCATAAATGTGGGGCCATTTAAGTGAAAGAAGGCTAATTAATGCACAGTGTAGAAGAATTAAAGGAGGATGTGGAGACTTCTGATAAACCAACTAGAGCTACAAAAAAGTTCTTTAAAGAAAGAAAAAAGAAAAGATCAAAAGGACTTCAAAATTATATTTTTAGTATATATATATATATATATATATATATATATATATAGGCAAGGGTGAAAAATTTATTGTAAAATTAGGTTCAGAGCCTATATAAACTAAACTACCTAACTGCTTTATTTAAACTTAGGTACCAATAATAACTGTCATAAAATGCTATAGAATATGAGCTGTTTAAAGACAGTACTCAACAGTGAATGTGGTCTCCATGTTGATTCATTACTTAAGCAGCCAATTACTTGTGATTACTTGCTTCTTTTTTTCTTTATGTTATATTAATAAAAAAAACTGTAAGCAGAAAATGAAATTTGTAAAGAAAAGTGAATCTAAAGATGTAGATTTTTTTCCTTTTTTAAAGTTTCTAAGCCTTTGTACTCTGATTGAATTCAAAGGCAAGGGAACAGCACATCTTTTGCCTGCTTTTCCACAAATATCGTCGGTGAACATATAGAAAATTTATACAGATACCCACTGCAGCTTATGCGATATATACCATTATTGTTATAGATTAGTTTTTAAGTCTAGGATTAAAAAAAAATGTGTAAGCTGCTATTGGCCAAGATCACATTCTGGGTAAGGTACAGTTTTGAAATGTATTAGACATCCTAGATCTCTTATTTCCGGACTGGTAACAATTATCTTACTCTGGGACATACATTAAAAAGGGACTAGATTTAGCTTTGGAATTAGAATGGCTTAATCGATGAACAACGGGTCAACAGACATGATAATAATTACCGGCTCCATTATTTAGATCGATCATAATACAGTAGACTTGGAATCTAGGTCTATCTAACATCTCAAACGAGAGGCCACTTAGTATAGATCTAAATTTAGATTATTATTTAAATCTAAAGTAAATTCTAGTTGACTAGGTCTGAATTAAAAGTACACTTTTGGAGCTTTTATCTAGATCTAGATCTAAATCTCAAGGCCCAGACCACACAATACGAAATCTCAGTTTAACTGAATGTCGCTTTATTTCCTTCAGTAATTTATTAAAAAAAATACTCTTCGCCATGCATAAAAAGTGAGTGTATTATATAGCTCTTGGTCTAAAATCTGGTTCTAGGTATGTGTAGGTTAGACTGCGAGTTGAAAATAATTTTCAAAATCCTTAGTTCGCCCAAGTCGAATGGATGAAAGAGATGGTTACGATCATAACAGGAAACATTTTTGAGGTCTCAAAGGTAAGTTCCGCAGCCTCAAAGTCCAAATCACATGAAAACACAAACAATTTCAATATGTTTTTCCATTCTCTTAACAAAGAGAATTTTAGGTAATTGGCAAACAATTTGAAAAAGCAAAAATATTTTTTTCTCTTGTATCATAGGGTATCATCAAAAAAAGAAATAAAAACCACAAATTTCCTTTACATTTTTTGTGTGTTTGAAATGACTAACATGGCTAATCAATGGAATTGGTAAACAAAAGTTTTGCGCAGGAAAAATTTTTGACGAATTACGGTAAAATCACTGACTTTTAGCTTAGACTATTTAAGTTCAAGATTTTAGGTGCGATCCTAAAATTAGGAGTAGGTGTAACCCTATCTACGACTGGTCCTATAGTTCGGTGCACCTATCTTTAGATGAGCTTCATAGAACCGGGCCATTATGTGTAGCGCATTGTACTATAAGTTGATCTATTAATTTCCTCACCCTTTTTTGGAGCGTAACTTTTGGGTAGCGGATCGGGTAGATCTATGTACATTATCATATTTTGTTGCATAACGTTTGTATTTCAAGCCTAAGAACTTAGTTTTGTTTAATGAACACAGCCCGCACTTGTATGGTCAAGATTCTTCTCGAATCTCCGACTTAGTTCTAGCATAGTAATGATCTCGTCACCCCTTGTTTACCTTTGTTTTAATTTGGTTGCTAATTGCTAATGACGTGTACCGAGAATGTTCTCTTATGATTTATGTAATTCCTTTTCTGGATGATTCGACGAGATTTTGTATAAATAAGAATCGAAATTGTATTTAGTCAGTCAACAACATTGAGTCTACAGTGAGCCAACATCATCGAGTCTACAGTGAGTGATTGTTTTAGGTCTACCTACACTGAGTGATTATTGAGTCAACCTACAGATATTGTATAGTCTAGCTCTTATGTTGGATTAAACAGTTTGCAATTTTTACTTGCGGACTTCGGACTTTTTTTTCTACGAACGAGTCGTGTGATTCGTTGTAAATATTTTGAAACCCCTAGAAAAACAGAGCCTAACAGATCACCCCAATCACTAAATCTGTTACATTATTATTATTTATATTATTATTATTATTATTATTATTATTATTATTATTATTATTATTATTATTATTATTATTATTATTATTATTATTATTATTATTATTATTATTATTATTATTATTATTATTATTATTATTATTATCATTATTATTATTATTATTATTATTATTATTATTATTATTATTATTATTATTATTATTAGTAGTAGTAGTAGTAGTAGTAGTAGTAGTAGTAGTAGTAGTAGTAGTAGTAGTAGTAGTAGTAGTAGTAGTAGTAGTAGTAGTAGTAGTAGTAGTAGTAGTAGTAGTAGTAGTAGTAGTAGTAGTAGTAGTAGTAGTAGTAGTAGTAGTAGTAGTAGTAGTAGTAGTAGTAGTAGTAGTAGTAGTAGTAGTAGTAGTAGTAGTAGTAGTAGTAGTAGTGGTAGCAGTAGTCGTAGTAGTCGTAGTAATAGTAGTAGTAGCAGTAGTTGCATAGCAGTAGTAGAAGTAGTTGTAATAGTAGATGTATCACAAATATGTTGACTGCATAGAATAAGTACAAAAAATTAGATAATCTAATGGTGGTGATGCCTCGCCTGGATCGGATATATTCAGATATGAGTGTTTTGTTACGTAATTTTTTGTTTTGCAGTTAGTAATTCTAATTGAAAATTTTTTCATCGCAATTCCAACCTAACGTGGCATATCGTCGCTGTTATTAACAAACCGTTTACATGTATCGGATCAAATTCTACAGTAGAATAAAAAAAAACCCACAAAAAAACAGAAAAAAACAAAAACAGAAACGAAAAAAAAAACCACCACCCCCCAAAAAAGAAAAAAAAAATATAATAAAAAAAAACTGAGTTGTGTCGGTAAAGTTTTTGAGGTACATTAAGCTTTAAATAGCAATAGGATATAATAAAAATCCCTTGTGTCGAAAATATCGCATGCGAAAAATCTAGAGTACATGTATTGCAACTACAGTGTGGCCGTTTTTATCATGACACTTTTAGGGCGGTAGTATGTAGCTGGTCTAGCGGCTCTATATCAACGTGAACTTTGTGTATGCGCGCTTGTTTGTGTGCAAACTTTTGTCTCTCCTAATCATCATTGTTTTATTTTGAGTTGTTACGTTATATTCATAGAGGAACAATGAAGAGACATTATTAATGATTTATTTCTTAAAATTATTATTTTATTTTTTATGTCTCAGACGTGGGTATTTTTATATGAATCTTAGGACACTTAGTTAAAAATGTCAAGGGTTCTATAACGGATGCCATAAGTGAATCTGCGCCTTTCCATCTTATTGCATGATAATGCGCTAACATTGATCCATTCATTATTTTTTTTTAGTTAAGTTTCTATTTGTTTTTGTTTTAATTGAAAAAATGGTGAGAGACGAAACCACTATGTGTAGCAGTCCAATATAATAAGTCTAGCTGCGGATTTAAGAGGTATGGATATAAATATCAAGTTAAAAAGGTCTTTAAATGATTTTCACCTTAATAAAAGAATTATTATTTTATTGTGGATTGAGATTTTAAATATATAGCTTTTCAAAACCGGTGTGGATTATCATAATCCCTATTATAAAAAAAGAAATAACGTTATTTGAAGTTTTGTTTATTTTACATTCGGAAAAGCCTTGAGTGAAAAGCAATCAGGTATTTACTTATGGAGCTTAACTTTTATTTTTGTATCTATGTTTTTGTTGTTGGGTCAGATTTCCTTCATTTGTTTTCAGCTATAAACTAAATTGTCATGTGTTCTCTAATTGACCTAGCCCGCAACTACGTTCATTTCGTCAGACCGCTACACATATTATTTCCGTCATTTTACTAGAAATTATCATATAGATTAATTAGATTCAAATAGCTATGTTAGTAATAATGTAACAATCCGTTCACAACAAAGTGTTATCAGTCCTCTGTTACACGTTCCAGGCTTGTAGTGGGCGTCATGTAGCAAACAATTAATATATAACTACTTACACCAGACATGCGACTCAATCTGTCAGTACCTTTCAAGTCTCAACGAACATTCAATTGAAATTTATTAACTTGGTTTACATGAACAAGTGATAATCCACTGGGATCACGGCTTTCAGAGACTGTAGGTGCTGATATATCTCTTTTTTTGATTTTCTGATAGCTTGAATAAAGCTGTTGTAGTTCCTTTGTTTCATCCCAGCTAGATTGGTTTCTACCCTTAGGAAGGGGCGTATACAGTTCATTGGTGTGATAAGCTTGTTTTGTCGGGGGTGTAGCGAATACATCTCAGATCAGTCATTGTAGGGTCTCCTGCTGTTCTTCCGGGAATAATTGAAGCTACAGACGTGGGAAAATCATTTTCAAAATCTTGGTGCAAGCTCTTCACTCGGTAAGGAAATAGTTCGATGCGTGCTGACTCGATTTTGTCCACGTGCTGGGCAGGCACATAGATCGAAGCGTCCTTCAAATGTCTTTCAACATAACCATGGACAGAGTCAACCCCCATTTGTGTAAGGCCCTTTTCTAAAGAAATATGCTCTACTTTCACGTTGTGGGTGACAGCAAAATGTAGCAGAGCCTTTGCAAAGGTGGAATATTTGGGTGCACCCATCGCTATACAGTATGCATCTTGGAAATCCAGGACAACTGCTAGAAAGTCTGTCACACATGTTGCAAATTTATTCGCAGTCAACGCACCTTCTCCCTCATGCCAAACAAAGCCTATAGCGTCCTTTGTAGCGAGGTTGTAAAGTGATAGACACGCAGTTTTTCTATAGCACAGAGAGGATGCCTTATTTCTCGGTGTCTAGGGAACAGCTTTCAAGTCCATACAACAAACAAAAGTTTTGTCTCTATCACTATTTAGCGAGGAGATTGCCGTTTCTTTGCTACAGATTTGGCGCTCTGAGCAGTTTATTTGCGTTCCCGATGCATCAACCAGACTTGATCTTCAATATTACCACAGTCGTATCCGACACATACGTCGCATTGTTCTTTGCGTGGATCAAACAAAGCCAAATTAAGCTCATCGAAAATTGTTTTCACAATTTGACCACTCAAGAGAGGCCTGTTGTTTTCGTTGCATTTTGTCATGTACAGATTGTAGACGTCAGCAAAGCTCTGGAATAAGGGCACTAGGTACAGTTTCGAAGAACTGGACTTGCAGTAGTGCGATGGCTTGAGCAGATTATAAAACGAGTATTTATATCACGTAAGGAAAAGCAATGCCAGTAGCCCGTGTTTGGAAAGAGGTAAATTATAATGTACCTACCGCTCCTTAGCATTGCACTTAATATTAAAAGTGAATTATGGCTAAGTATTTGATTTTCCTTAAAAAAAACGCGTTTGGTTCATAATTTATGTTTGAACCAAATAGTGAAAATATAATATTTATATCTACCTTTCAGAGTGTTGCATAGCTGCCCCATTTATTTGCAATTAAAACCAAACGAAATGTCTTAGAAAATTTGATAAGAAAAGATTGTTTAAAATTTTAAAATATTAGGGTAAAAAAATATATAGAACGAAGCTATAGGTGAACCTTTTTTTTAAAATGAAAGGAAAAATTTTCTTAATAAATATAATTATTAATTTCTTGATAATGTTGCATTTGATCAACCGAAACAAAATAAAAATATATGTCTTAATTTCAAAGGCATCACTTACCTTAAATCTATCGGTGGTTGATATAAAAAAAATGTAGCGATCGATTCCAGAAACAAAGTCCAAGATGCATGAATAAAAAGAAAATGTCGAAAGGTGATATTAAACTACGGGCTAGGTCTAGCTCTTTTTTTTAAATTTTAAGGTGGGAGACACAAATAACAAACATAATAATTATACACACCCTCAGATTAAAATTACCGCAGCCATTAGGGGCGGACGGTGGCGTGCGCAGGTGTACGGTGTCTGGTCACTGAAATATGTAAGCGGCACCGACTATGTACGTAGCCGATATGTGCATCACACTTTCTTAAGCAATGCACGCGCCGGCTTGCCACGTAGCTGGTATGTGCATCACTTATTCTTTCGCAATGCACGCGCCAGCTTCGCACGTAGCTGGTATGTACATCACACTTTCTTATGCAATGCATGCACCGACTATGTACGTAGCCGATATGTGCATCACACTTTCTTAAGCAATGCACGCGCCGGCTTGCCACGTAGCTGGTATGTGCATCACTTTTTCTTTCGCAATGTACGCACCGGCTTGGCACGTAGCCGGTATGTACATCACACTTTCTTACGCAATGCACGCGCCGGCTTGGCACGTAGCTGGTATGTACATCACACTTTCTTACGCAATGCACGGACCGGCTTGGCACGTAGCTGGTATGTACATCACACTTTCTTACGCAATGCACGGACCGGCTTGGCACGTAGCTGGTATGTACATCACACTTTCTTACGCAATGCACTCACCGGCTTGGCACGTAGCTGGTATGTACATCACACTTTCTTACTGAATGCAATCGCCGGCTTGGCACGTAGCCGTTATGTACATCACACTTTCTTACGCAATGCAGGTGTCAGGATTTTGAAATCTCTAGTTTTTAAATTGATGTCACGTTCACGATTTCTGGTAAATGTAAACTATTGTGATGTCGTGCATCAATTAAGCATATATATATATATATATATATATATATATATATATATATATATATATATATATAATGTTGAACTTGCAGAAATCAACTAAATAGTTATGGTGATAAGACATCGTCAACATTTTGGTGTTCCGATAGACCAAGTATACTATTATGTCATCATATGCGTGATGTTATCTGTAGTAAATTTACAGCTTGAACATCGGCATAAAATCACCTTGAAGAGACTTGTAAGCTTATACGGCTCTTTCGAATGGCTTCACTGATTCAATTTGGATTCGATTCTTCATTAGATTGTTTTAGATTCAAATATTTAAATTTATCAATCCTAACACATTGTTTGATCTTCCCATTGTAATAAGATACGGTGAAAATTAATGTTAAAAATTGAACAAATGTTGCTTTTAAGATGGACCCCATTGATTCAACTTGTGAAAATCAACGGGCACACACACACACACACACACACATATATATATATATATATATATATATATATATATATATATTTAAATATAAAATGAGTAAACTGAATTGTTTTTACTGCTAAAATTGTAATTTCAAAAGATGAAAAAAATAAACCGTCTGTCCCTTAATATAGCAATAGAACTGCGATTGCCCCTAATATAGAACAGAGATTCCGATGTTATTCACTTTGCATATAGGACTACCATCTTTACATATCACACATATACATATCAATATCTCTCATAATCAAGGAAAAGAATTGTATAATTTTTTTATTGAACAACACACAATTAGGGTGTGAACACATTGGAAAAGAATATAAATTAAAAATATGTATACTTGTTATTCATCACTTATCTAGAGTGCATTTAATATTTTGAGCATGCAGCTTTGACGCCTTGACTTATGTTACCATATTTAACTCATTTACCCAATTGAAGGTTGTGAATTAAAGTGTTTCTGGAGGCGTTAATAATATTGAAAAGAGTGACATACAAAAAAAAACTAGGAGGACACAAAACAGTTATAAATATTAAATCCGATTAAAGTTGTATTCCATTTTGTCTAGCATACTTTTAAATTGAATTTGTTTTATCCTACCCTGTAATGAACTTTTAAGGCGATCTATAAATACATTAGGCAAATAACTAATGAACTATATATTTAAGGTTGTCTTCCAATCAGCATTAATATTAAAATGGTGAGTACAATAATTTTGTATTAAATTTATTAATACATGGGTATTGATTTAAACTTTCAATCCTGCGAATTCGCAGGCTTTCAACTGTGTATAAATATATATATATATGTGTGTGTGTGTGTATAAGTAACCAATTCTCATGAAAAGACATATACAATTTGTAGGTTGAGCACTCTACATGCCAAAGTTTATAACAAGATTCAATGTTGTTCAATGCGAAAATTGCAGATATATTAACTTTATTAGTATGCAGATGGATATAATTTGTCTTATGTGCTGAAGTTTCGTGTAAAAATGTTAATATTCTTTTGATCCCGTTCATATAAAAATACACAGAAATCAATTAACAAGTGTAAACTGAATAAAAACATTTTTTTTAAATGTTATCTCTAATTTAGAAAAAAATATCTATAAAGTGTAGGTTCACGCGAATAAAATTTGCATTTATTAAATAAGAAGCATAGATTATAACATAGAGAAATATAGTAAATTAAATGAAAAAGAAGCTTACCGTAAATGTAACTATCTGATTAGTTTATTTCCCTTAAGTTTCTCAAAGAACTTTCAGGACCTAGGGCACTGCTATAGGACTATGCTTGAATAGTAATTTCAAAACTGTTTTCGGTAACTTAAGAACAAGGAAGGAGCTTCATTTACCTATTAAACAGAAACTTCCTGCCATGTTTTGTCCTTCCATGTTGATAAATGCTCTCAGGTTGACACCACAGTTCAAACTTTCAATGTTTTAAAGAATATCAAGTCAAAATAATCTGAAAATTCCTGTCTGGGTTGGAACAGTCTACACTGATGTAATATTTATGTAGATATATTTATCACGGATGAAAAACTAGTCGACAGGTCTGGCTGCGAATTTATGTTTTTTTCATGCTCGGTACGACAGAGGTTGATCAATATACAGAGAACGGCTCTGATCATTGGCCATATCAGTCAATGAAACAATAAAACCACACAAGAGGATTCCTTCAGTCGTGGGTATTCTTGTATCAATTGTTAAATGATTCATATTTTTATCGAAATGCAATAAATCCATATAACCATCCAAAAGATTACTTAGGATGTTGTGTTCTTATTTCAGTCCATAAATGATTCATAATTATATGTTATTAAGGTACAATGAAACTAATAAACCACAATGGATATATATATATATATATATATATATATATATATATATATATATATGTGTGTGTGTGTGTGTGAAATATTGGATTTAGGCAAATGTTGGATTTGCCAAAATGTAACGGTAAAATTTAATTTGACACTTAAAACATTGAACAAGCAATAAATTAACCATCTTTTTCTTTAAACGCAGTTTGTGGAAAATTGACGGAATATATTGAAAGCGAAAGTTTTAGATTATTTTTTTTTTCGATCAGCTACAATTGAAAATTGAAAAATCCCTCGCAATAAACTTTGCTATACAACGTGACTTTTTTAGGTAAATCTGCCTTTTGGGATGTTTTCCTTTGATTATAAATGACATATTATAAACTGCATCCGTCATGAAATAGATAATTAAGTTGTCAGTAGCATTTCAGCATTCTTATTTAACAATTAGTTTCAACAAAAGTCAAACTTTTTTTCAGATGAAATCATTACGCTCATATCTTTTTTTTTCAGTGTTTTTTTCTAAGACAGGTTATCTCTTGTTCGTGACAAGATCCAGAATTTGGGTGTACGTCTAACTCTTAATGTATAGAGAGAGAGAGAGAGTAAGAAAAAAAACATGAGTTATTCTTGTCATTCGAGGATAGTTCTGCAGATAAAGACAGGATCATCTTTTCGGTGTTCCGATAGACCAAGTGAACGAGAATCAAATCATCTACGTGACTTTTTCCTTTAAATACTTAAAGTTTAAAAATCGAAATAAGAACACGTAAAGATTTGTGTACCATTTAACGACTCTTTGAATGGTCTTTGATTCAATTTGCATTCGATTCTAATTTAAATTATGGAGATTTGAATCATGTAAATCTAATTAAAAAAATCAACCAGTCCTAAAATATTGATTGATCTGCACCATATTGCGGGAGTCAGTGGCTATCAATACTGTAAAAGTCAAGCCACGTTTGCCTTTTTATTGGATTTATGACATTTTACTTATATATCTATAGATATGTATAATAAAGTACAGTCTTAATACTACGTAAAACACAGCTGTTCATGTAGTGTGCATAAACATTAAAAACAAGATATAGATCAGACAAGCTCTAACTTTTTTTTTAACCGGAATCGTCTTTTAAGTAGAAAACAAGACCATACTTTACAAATCAAACCAGCATTTCTTCTTACTTGATTTACATCTCCTTTTCGTTTCATTGAATTTTTACTATGGTGAAACAGTTACATATTTTTAAATCACAGCTGGTGTTTTAGTTATTTACAGTTATAAAATGTGGATTAGAATTATGTCAATACAGAAAACATTAGTTTCAAGAATTGTCATGTCTCCTTTTTACGAGTCAGTAGGGGAGAGAAACAAAGGGCAATAATATTTGTATATACAGCACGAGATTGATCCGTTTCGAGCAGCCAAGAAAAATCATTAAACCAGTGCTATAAATATATTACATACTATAAATGGAGTACATGCAGGTTAAACGATTAAATAAGAAATAATCGCCTACACTAAATGGTAGATTATCTTGAAGTCATAAATGACAAGAGGCAGCGATGGGAACACATAACGTAAGGTCTACAACAATAATGTAATAATAAATTTTGAAATTGTAAAAATATAATTATGAATTAGTAAGAAATAAAAAGAGAGAATTAGATCAAAACGGAAAAAAACAGTCGATACAATACTGTACATTATCGTGTATATATAAAAATCTAAGACACAATATCCGACACAACTTTCATTTTCATCACTCCACTTGTAGTAAAATTAATGAGTATAAGAGGTTTAGGAGACGTGACAGTGAAAATAGGCGGAGAAGAGAAATATGGAACCACAAAAAGAAATGTACATAAATATGTAAGCATAATTTTTTTTTTATTATATTGTTGCAGGTGCAAAGAATCAGATATCGTTGACAAAGAAAACTCTCAAAGATATGTATTGTAATTTTTTTTTCAAAGGAAGGAACTACTTTGAAAAGATTATATTAATTTGCTTGCATAGTTTAATGGGTGTTTTTAGTGTGTGTGTGTACTACTAGTATGTTTTATAAAGCATAGAGTATTATCTATCAGGGCCAGGAGATATATTCTCTTAGAAAAAAAAGAGAGAGAGATCGAGAGAGAGAGAGAGAGAAAAAAAAACGGTATTAAGACAAAGAGGTAGAGGTAACTAAGTGTGAGCAGACAGAAGTAATAGAGAGATACAGATTGGGGTCGATAAAGAAGGTAAAAGCGAATGCTTAATAATTCCACTATAAAAAATTTTGAATGCTTTTTTTTGACTGTCCGACTACCAACATAGAAGCTTTGAGTGCTCTCCCAAGCCTTCAATCAATGGACTACACCAATGTAACCAAACTAAAAAAATCTGTTCCTATCCCTACGCCTCTTTCATGTCACTCCATGAGATTAAAACAATACATGAACTTTTATTTCTCTCTTCTTCGGCACGTGTACCCGCTTAATCTAAACAACCTGATCTCAGCCGCCCCATACATTTTCTCTGCTATCGACTACCAAAGTTGTTGCATTTCTATTAGAAACAGATCTGTTCCTGCATATGCTTAAAAACTGTAGTGGAAAAACTTCTCAATATAAATTTTATTATGTTAATTGCTTTGTGAATAAACGTTCGTAATGGATTTTTGTTTAATTATTTCCTTAAAATTTAAACTTTTTTTTTTACCCATGAAGCTTAGTTATCTTAAAATTGTAAGGTAAGTTTTTTAATTTTTTTTTATTGTTCTATTCGTAGTAGATGTGGTAGTGCGAGTAGTAGTAGTAGTAGTAGTAGTAGTAGTAGTAGTAGTAGTAGTAGTAGTAGTAGTAGTAGTAGTAGTAGTAGTAGTAGTAGTAGTAGTAGTAGTAGTAGTAGTAGTAGTAGTAGTAGTAGTAGTAGTAGTAGTAGTAGTAGTAGTAGTAGTAGTAGTAGTAGTAGTAGAAGAAGAAGAACTGGTAGTAAAAGTGGTACTAGCAGTATCATAATTATCTAAACTGCATTAATTCATGATAAATGAATGAGTAGATATAGGACCGATGATGAACAAGACTGAGTCTCGATGACCCATCTGTGTAGGTTGTTTAAATTTTTACTTCTTCTTGCGTCATTTTGAAGCTTTTAAAAAGTTATAATAATCCTTTATCGGATTCTATTCTGAAATAGTATATTTGACTTGTGAAAATAATGGTTTTTTACATGAAATGTGAGACTTTAGTTAAAAAATCACTTGACAAAAACGTAGTGTTATATGTCTGAATGTATGCTTTGAAATACTGTGCAAAAAAATTATAAAATTGGTTGCGTATTTGTTTCACTCTGTCACAGACTTGAATACAATACATGATTGGAGAATAGTAGCCGACTGATTGGTATCAAGCGAAGACTTGATTCCCAAACCACTCGAAAAACAGATTCAAAACATGTTGTTCGTTTTGGTGCCGTGAAATAGAAGAAAACCTGGTTAAGGCAATGAACAGATGGTTCCTATCTTTGCTCAAATTATTACTACCGAAAATGATTTTCTATAAGGGATATTACATATTAGAGTGACATTTTTTTTCCACGTGCCTTTACCCATGGTCTATATTAAGATAAAACACTCAATATCAGCTTAAAACATTTTAAAAATATATACTTGAATGCGTGCCTGTCGAGCATTAGTCGAACAGATCAAATTTCTCTCGCCGCGAGAAATTTATACGAGTGATTTACATTGCTTAGCAACATAGCTTTTTTCATAATGAAATGTCCGTAACATTTTGGGGTATGCAAGCCTATCTGTAATTGCATTAATCTGGCATTTCTTTTTTGTGTTTCTTATGTCATATTTGAAAATTGTATCATTATATTTGAGTATTTTGTTTTTAATATGTCTTGTCTTTTTTTAATTTCGATTTTTGTCTAAAATCATTTTTTCCATTTTGCTTTTACTATGTCATATCTTTTAATTTTTCAATAACAAGTCTCACGTAACACAAACACACATACATACATACCTACACACATATATATACATACATATAATACATCAAGTAGATTAAAATTACGACCGAAAACACTTCTTATTAATATAAAAGACGTAACGGCTTTATTCTTTTTTTATTGCAGGTGTAGAGTTTTATTGATTTCCACTTTAGTTTTTAATGATGGATTAAACAGAGAAACCATGGTATTAAGCAGAGAGCATTAAACAAGGCAATCTCCACTGACTTAGTTATGTTCTAGTTTATACATAAGAAAAACGTTGTTACATAATTAGATTGGATGTTAAAAAATAGCATAAAAAATAAAAAAAAACTAAAATGTTCACACAATTTGTGTCTGTTTGTTTTCACTATCCACTGAAAATTTTTAACGATGAAATCAGCGCGGTAAAGATATTAGCAACTGCTCTGTGTCACATCAAGATGGATTTGCCAGA
Organism: Elysia crispata; assembly: GCA_033675545.1. NCBI lineage: Eukaryota > Metazoa > Mollusca > Gastropoda > Plakobranchidae > Elysia > Elysia crispata. The sequence continues at coordinate 150,641 of JAWDGP010005513.1, read as the reverse complement.
CGCTCCATTAATGTTGAGACCATCAGAGTAAAGGTAAAAACGTTTGGATTTTCAGCTGGGAATCCGATTGTAGGATTGTTAATCTTTGGGTGCACCTTAATATTCTTGTAGATTGGAAAGGTTATGACGACATCATGCATTGTCTTGTTGCCTGTGATACTTAACAAGAGCAGCTAGGGTTGTGGCTTTGACTCGACTGTAGCCAGTCGCTCAGAGAAGGTGCAGGGTCCTAACCCACAATGCAGCTATTTATATCCAAGAGCAGTAGATGCTCATAAAGCGAAACGATAAACACAACAAGTCTGTGAAGATCTTCTCTTGCCATATTTATCAGAGTTACTTAAAGGAAATCATATTTTACCCGGTTACAGATTAGGGCCCGCTTTTAACGTGTTAACCTCCTACTGACAGCCCACCGTTCTATTGCCTAATTATTGCCGCAAAACTTTTGCCCCTTCACCCACCCTTGCTTCATCTTCTCGCCAACCCCTTTCCCTCATTTTTTTCTCGTTCTCTCCCTCTTTGCATTCTTTTTCTTTCCCTTTCTCGCGTTGTGACTTAATTTTGTAATTTTCTCAAAACCTTCCTCCCTACTTCATATTTTCTTTCTTCCAATATACATCTCCCTCACTCTGTATCGCTTTCTCTCTCTCTTTCTGAATCTCTGTCTGTCTGTCTGTCTGTCTGTTTGTCTGTCTGTCTGTCTCTCTCTCTCTCTCTCTCTCTCTCTTTCTGAGTCTCTGTCTCTCTCTCTGTCTCTCCCTCTCTCTCTTTCTCTTACACTGAAGTGACATCAGTTTGGCTTGACACTGTATTCTGAGATGTGTCTAAGTTTTGTACTTCATCATCTGCCTCCTGTTGTTTTTCCACAGTTTCTTCCGTCTCCATCTGGGTTCTATCAATTGCAGGAGCTAGACCCTGGCTGATGAGATAATTTATTTGTACATCAAATTGAGATGTATAACAACGTATGGATAAGATACATAAAAAAGTGAATCAGAAGTTGATTGATTCGTAAATCACAGCAACATTTTTAAAAACAGCATGTAATCACTCGCTAAAATCTGGTTCAATCTAATAGGGTAAAGCACCTGATAATGTTGAAAATATTGGCCTACATTATTGTATTTGTTTATCCTGAGAACCTGAGTTTGCTAATTGTTAAACAGGACATTAGTTATAGCTAAGAAACATTTTGATCATGTATAAAAAGTATGATAAAGTATTGTTGAAACAAATAATTTATTAATCCTGCAAAAGTACTTTTCTTCCACAACTATATGTTAGTAATATGGACATGCTTATACTCACGCATTATTGTTTATTGCTTCTGCATCACCTTTAGAGAATAACAGTTTTCATAAATTATATATCAACTTTATTTTAATACTTGCAAAAATTTGAGGAAAGTTAACGGTTTTTACTTCTAAAAAAATAAATACTTTGGACATTATTGAACTTTAAATGTTATTTCAAATTGTGAATACCTTTTAAATTATATTCCAGTTTTAAAAAAGTCTTTCCAGTGTACTTCATTATTCAATTTTAAACATACCTAGCGTTATCGTTAAGTTCTTAGATTATTTTATCATTTCCATACTTTCATCTGTCAATCTCTCGATCCAGTTATGGTATTGAAGTCTTTTTTCAATATAAATTTTTGTTTAGATGCAATAATAGATTTGGGAGATAGGGACATTGAGCGATATAATTAAATCAATATTGTTTATGACTCTGCATTCTTTTCTCTAATTTTTCATTATTGTTGCTCATTTATGTTTTTCTCATCCCCCTTGTCTCATATTCAAAACATCTTTATCACATTTTTTTTTCATTTTTAAGATCATTATAAGAATTTATCTATTTTTGTTTATGCAAACCACTTGTCACAGTCTTAGGTATAAATCAGGACAAAAATTCCATTTTATTTCCATCGTGTTCAGCAGTCATTGAGAACAACGTACCATACTTCTTGTAGCACATGACACCGAGACCTGCAACTGTTGCCAAAAGAGCGACAAGTCCTACACCGATGAATATCTTGATATACTCAGTGACACCGAAGCTACGACTAGCTTTAGATGTATAAGGAAGAAAGATCAATTATTCATTTATTAACAACAGAAGATTCATGGAGGTGAAAAAAAATTAAGATGAATCATTAAACCTGTGACAAAAGTATATCATGTTAAAGGGATCTTAAAGACAGCTTTGTGCATCGCATTTCTATGCACTAAGCTGAAGGTAAGTACTTTTGAAAAGTTAAATTTTCCTAGTGCATACGTTATTTTTACTTAAAAGCCAACTTCGACTTCTTTTAGAGCTATCTTCTCCAAGACGACTCAATGTACACTAATGACGTTTGATAATTTCTTTTTATCTGCTATTCAAGCTCAACTCAAAATGTGGTAAAAAAATTTGAGAATCAGATTTAGAATGCTTTGGATTATTCGTTACAGCTCATACTAACGATATACTGATATAAGAAATTTCGTGTGTTAATGAGGCAAGTTACACTCTAATATTTTTATATAATAATGAGAATTAGAATGAAAGTATTCAACATCACTGTTAACCGAAAACATTATTACTGATTTTTTTTAAAGATGCAACCAAAAAAAAAAAAAAAAATTACACGTGTTGAGATAGCAACAACTTGCGGACATTATTAAACCATACATTTTCTTTTTAGTAAGCAAAGCTAAGTTTAACGAACCGTTTGTATATTATTTCATTATTTCATATTGAAAAACTTTTTTCAAAACTTATGAACATAGTGGATGGAAGAAAAATGAAAAAAAGGACATTGTTTTTTTATTAACAATAAAAAAAGAACAAGTATTGAGATTAGCATTTTCTAACACGCAATACACACCAAAAAAAAAAAAAAAACAATGAATAGGAAATGTATATATTGTTTATAAAATTTAGCTAGATTTTGTCCTAACCCAATTATTTGAAAAAAAAAAAAAGCAAAATTAGTTAAATTTTACTGTAGCATGGGAGATTAAGCACTTTGAATACCATAAGAGGCAGCAATATAAGAGTCTGTCAAAGTAATACGTTATCTTGTTTATGTATATTGTCAACAGACAAGACGTTTAAATATATAGCTAAATGATGTTTGTGAATGAATGCCTACACACCTTTGCACTACTAAAAATGATGATAATGAGGAGGACATTTCTCACTCCACAGTGAAAAGATAATGCGAAACTTAGAATGATACCAATGAAGTAAGTTTGAAACAACATTAAAAGCTTAAGGTACCCTGCAGACCTGCAAAGATTATTTAACATCTTTATCATTCTGGATATACTCAAGAAAATTGATCGAATCAATTACTTGGGTACTTTCATATCAAGTAATAAACATCAAGAATAAGGCAAGAAAAAAGTTTTTAGAGAATGAAGTCAATACTAGCAAAAAATCACGTCAGCCCTAGTGTGTTTTACTGAATCCAGTCTAGCTTATGTATGCGCTTGGCAATTTCAAAGGGAAGAAACTGGAGGCAACAAAAATGTTGGTTCCTACGAAGAAAGCTACGGAATTCACGGACTTGAGAGAATTTAAAGAATATAGTAGCCGACACAACACGATCACTTATAAATGAAATACGTAAAGACCAATTATATCGCTTTGTCATATGATAAGCAGACAGAAATTACATCTTTTGACAACTGGAATGGACGAATGAAAATGCAGCAGAGGAAAACAGCGTGAAAAAAATGTTTGATGGACTAACAAAGTGGATAATATGCATATATATATATATATATATATATATATATATATATATATATGTGTGTGTGTGTGTGTGTTACTAGTATTCAGAAAACACTTTTTCTTGCTCTAGAATAATTTAATTTATAGCAAAATTTTTGACGATTGTTGTGAAGTTGGTTGTTGATATTGATGTTTACCATAATGCTTGAGAAAACAATACCTGAAGCTCTTGCATTCGTGTGTGTATATGGTCATAATGTTAAAAACAATGATAACAGTTTTCACACTAAAGGTGGAAAAATGATGTGTCATGACGGAAACAAACTACAGCCTTTTGTAACGTTTAGTGGTTAATCTCAGATGAAAAAAGAAACATACCGTAGTGCCAGAATTAGGAAATAGATTGGAGAAGTTTGAAAACGAGTTAAAGTTTTAAAATTAATACTACAGTGGTACTTACGGCAGGCGGCTGAAACAAAAATGTCATACATAATAGCGTTGATAATTAGATCAATCATTTCATCTTTTTAATGGTAACTGGTAGGGAAAAGATAAATGGTCCATGTTTCTCAAGTTTTTAAAGGGGAGATGCATATATCTAATAAATTTTACAATGCAATTTTAATAAGAACTGAGATACTAATTAAAAAAAAAACTCTTCACAAGACTGTAAAGATTTTTTCTTCCTCCAGAACAGTTAGTTACAGTTAGTTTTATAAAAAGTAATATTGCTTTCTCCTGATTTGAATTTTAATTGTTGATGTCCTCGTTTGATATAATGGCATTGTTGACCCCGTCTGAACTGATTTACATATAAACTATTATTACTTTAAATGTTAATCGTAAGAACATTTCCCCACAAAACAAAGAAAAAGCACCATGAAACCATGAAAACATTTCATGTATTCCAAAAACGTTTGCGCAGTCTAACCAAAGAGGCATACGAATCATAAATCTACATTATATTTTTAATCTTATTAAACTTCCTCCAAAAAATATACGACAACATAGTGACAGTGACGTTTGGTACACAGTTATAAATATGTCATACATGGGCTTATTTTTTTAAGTTGTCCTCGTATTTTTTAAACAAAAAAATGACTCCACTTTAAGTTAGGTACGTAGCTAATTTAAGATGTTTCAATCATTTATTAAACTTTATAGCACAATAATTCCACGAGAGGCAATTCTGTAACGTTTGACTTACCTCTTATTTCAGGAATCTTGTAAGGTTTACTGTCTATTGGAGGTGGACCTGGCCACTGAATCCAAAGACTTTGGTTGCTAAAAAATCGATTTGCGGTCATGTTGTAGATAAACCGGTAGACACTGGAGGTCTGGATCTCTATACATGAACACGCATTAGGTTTCCCTCGTCGATTAGTGCATGCATTAGTCCTAAGGTCAAAACCACTACAAGGCTGAAATGAAATTATTCCCGAATATGGCGATTTCTCACAGCTGTTTTCTTCTGATGTTTAACTAATCGTGATAAGGAAAAGTAACAGGAAGTACTGATGATAGCCATAAGAAGCATAAAATGCAAACATATTTCGTATGCACCGAGTTAATATAAAATAAAAATAAAATGAAATATGACAGATTTTAAACAGCACTGAAACACAGTTAATTTTATCATATGACTTGATCAAATAGAATATTCTAATTTTGTTTTGTACCAATAATAATAAAAAACAATGTACATATGAATTGATATATGTTGGTTTTAATGTAAACATGCAAGCCTAAAAACAGAAAAAGGTGTCATATGATCAAGATGTCGATTTGTGCAAAATTATATGACGAAGACAAAGACGGTTTTTTTCGAAGGCACATTATTATCCATAAGTTATTAATTGTTCAATTTTTTTATATAAAACAGTCCGTTATTATTCAATGCGATCTTACATTATGATGGACAAGTAATAAGGTTTTTTTAATTTTTTTTAAAGTTTATGTAAATCGAAATAGAAAAATCATTAAATAAAATGAGAAGTCGAAAATCAGGAAACTAAATTAGGAAGAGAGAAAGATACACAGCAAAATTAATGAAAAATAGATGGATGAAAGAATAAATTAGGCATAGATTGGGATTTTAATTAAAAGTCAACTGAATCTTACGCTGATGCGGTTGGTAGCTATTGTTTGTGTATAATAAAACTTTGGTCCATCAAATGCATGATTAAATGGATAATTAGAGTCACTGCCTGATGCCTCAAAATCAAAAAGTAAAAAATCTTTCCCTTCTACAAGATAGTCATCGCTGCAGCTCTTGGTGTATTCAAAGTTTTTTTGAGTAAACATTGGTTTACCTGAGGGGAAAAAACAAAACAAAAGCATGACATGTAAGAATTATTGAAATAAGTCACTCAATAGAGTATATTTAACTGAATACTTAACTCGTAAAAACACTGATGAATCTTAAAACAAAAACCTAAATTTTATTTGTTAATTCTTGCGAGGTATAAAAATAACGATATTTCTAATCGAAATGAGACATTATTGCATGGAGAACGATATTATATATATATATATATATATATATATATATATATATATATATATATATATATATATAAAACTACTATTACAAGAACGTCATATTATAATGTTGTTCAGAAATGTTAGGCTTTTTAAAATTAATTTAGAGAAAACGGCACACGAAAAACTTATAAAGAAAACGATTCGATTAAACACAAGAACAAGTTAAAAAAAAAGCACACTATCAGCGTTATTAATTATTGCTTGATTTTATCGAAAAAAAGTTTCACCATTTCATTTCCACCTAAAAAACGTAAACAGCTTTAAAAAGTTTTCAGTTCACACAAGACGTAACACCAGTAAAGACTTATGCGGCACAGCCTCCTCAGATTTTTCAGAGCCAACAGTAGTCTCATTAATGGTTTTTTTTTTCTTTTGAAAATTATACACTTTTTTCGCACCTCTTTAAAGTTATATAATTATAAATGTCAGTAAAATTTCTTTTCTATATAATGATGAAATTAATGATTACAACACAACAGAGACAACATACATGTACATACTTAAAGCGGGCTTCAAGGAAAGAAATAGCAAAAAAAATGCAATTGACCAGGCCATTGCTCAGCTCAATCCAAATCCGTGAAGGAAACTTTGGAATCCTGTTGGTAATTAATTTGTTTGCGTACAACATTATAGTTATGATAGAAAAAAATATAGTGTTCGTTTGATGATATTTATCATATTAAAGTAATGAGTTTTCTAGTTTAAAAAAAAATAAAGTTAGTGTTGTTTGATACTATACTTACTTAGCGTCACACATTTTTGAAATATTATATTACAATTTTCGTAGAGCACATTTGTTCCTTTTTTTTAAAACGATAAATTTTTCAAGGCAAAACTCTTGTGTGATTTGTGTCATTAGGCAAATAAGATATGGTTTTATCAATAATACTTTCATGCTTTGAAATGAAGAGGTTCAAAGTTGATCATCAAATAAAATCATTGATAGTTTTACAACTTGTTCATTTTGTTGTTGTACGTGTTGGGCAACGCCAGAGTGACTATCAAAGAGCATTTTTTTCCTTTGACTGTTTATAGAACTATGTTACAAAATCCCTTGTTTTTTTTTTCTTATTCACTGTAATAAATTTCTAGCAGGATACACACAGAGTGACTGAGAGAGAAAAAAATATGGTAAAATGTGTATGTAAAAAGAGAGATTCCGGGTGACTTGTGCACATTGTAGTAAGGGAAAAATGTACTTATTTCAGGTCTAGCGTCTCTTCCGCCGATGGGGGGTGCCGGAAGTAGAGAAAGAGGAGGTAGATGGGCATTTAGTATGTCCTTTCTTTCTCTTCTCTTATGTAGTACTTTGAAATTGTCTTCGGTCTTCGTCTTGTAAATACTAAATTGAAATTGCTTTAGTCTAAGTATATTTTTTTTCCTATATGTCGAGAAGTAAACTTGGTTATAGTTGGGAAATTCAAAGATTTAAATTTAAAGACAAAACATAATGAAGTCATTCTCAGAGTTTAATTGGCGGTTGGCCTTATTTAATCACATATAGTCTCACGATTAATGTGACACAGAGTAATCTAAGTTAGAGGTAGGTGTTGTAGAAAAAATCTTTGAACATAGATAAAAACAATAAGAAATTAAAATTAATGGAGATTTTTCTAGAAAAACGTCTAGATACAAAAGAACATTCTCGATGATTATGAACCAAACCCGCACTCAGAGTTTCGTACTCTTGGGCCTAGATCTTAATGGTCGGGATCTAGGAAGAGAAGGAACATATTTTCTCTTGGTTGGGGTGGTGTTGAGCTTGCAGAGATCAACACAAATTCTGCTTATATACTACGTGCTTCAGTCCTAAGAGCGATCTTTATAACGTCCCATAAGCAATGTTGATTTTAAGGAAAAATCTAAAGATAGGTAAGGATGTCCAGGCAGAATATTTATAGTCTTGGATTACTATTGGGATAAATAGAGCGGATCTAATCTAAGCATACTATCTCGTAGCACACAGGGTTGCCTGTGGCTGAATGGTGTGTATAGAGGTGAGTAAAAGTCACTATAAAAGGAATTACAGTAGGATAAAGTAACTACATGTATATTCTATTAAAATTAATGATGAAAAGTTGCCAATAGAACTATTAGAAGATAAAATAAATTCTACATTTAATGAAACTAGTATCAATGAAGAAGATAGATACAGTGGCCGCTTACTTTAGAAATAGGAGCAAAAAGATAAGTTAATGGACGAGTCCATTGTAGAGAAGCGCCTCCAGTCCTTGTATCAGCGACTAGAACGTAATACAGGGCTTAGAGATGCCTAGTTTCTGGCTGAGATGGTATGGTCAGAGATAAAAAGAACACCATACATAAATGTTTTTGTTTTGTTTTGTTTTTTAACTAAGAGCGAATACATGTGTTTTTTTTTATTCCATTGTAAATCAACTAAAATTTAAAGAGCATAATGTCTGTTAAACATAATTGCTTCCCTTTTCATATCGAACATTCTTATTAAAACAAATGGCATATGTTTTGCAAAAAGAATGCACAAAATGTATGTGACTGCATGAGATTGAACATTAGTTTGTAATCATCGTAATATTCCTACACATATTCCTTTCTATCTTAGTCGTTAAAAAAACTAGATCCCTAGATCTAGATCTATATTTATCTCTTGCAAATTTTTTTAGCCTTATTTTTGTGGGTTAACCACATTTATTAAAAGAAGAAAATTGTTTAAGTTCTTCAACCTGACTGTTTCATATCATATATATCACTGTTTGATATTTCAAGTTACTAACAACTGATGATCTTCAAGATGGCCGATACTTTTCAATCAAATAAAAAGGTACGTGTAATGTTTAACACATCTGTTTGATTTCTTCCTTCAACAATGACGTAGGTGGATGCAAAGGCATGGAAATATTGGTGAGAGAGTATATAAAATTTATGTTATGGTCTCGGTGCAGATATCAACGATTTTTTTTCGTCATGATAGAAAATTATTTAAACGCAATTTGAGCAAAATTTATTTTAATGAAATCCTCCTTTCAGAAAAACTCCAAAGTTACTGAACGCGAAAGTTGTAGAAAAGTATCTAACTTTTTTTTTCTTCCAAACAACTAGAATATATAGTTGAAAAATATCCGTCACATTATACTTTTCTGTCCAACGCGAGACTTTTTAAGTAAAACCCCCTTTTTGGAATGGTTTTTTTGTATTACACTTGACATATTATATAATGCATTCATGTTGAAATAAATAATTAAGTTTGCAGTACCATTTCAGCATTCGTATTTCACAATAAATGTGAACAAAAAATTTCAAAATAATTTTCTTTTAAGATAAGAACTTTTAAATAAGATTTTCTAAGATTTGACAATAACAAGATCCAGAACATAGGTAAGCTTAGACTATTTAAGTTCAAGATTTTAGGTGCGATCCTAAAATAAGGAGTAGGCGTAACCCTATCTACGACTGGTCCTATAGTTCGGTGCACCTATCTTTACGTGAGCTTCATAGAACCGGGCCATTATGTGTAGCGCATTGTACTATAAGTTGATCTATTCATTTCCTCACCCTTTTTTGGTGCGTAACTTTTGGGTAGCGGATCGGGTAGATCTATGTACATTATCATATTTTGTTTCATAACGTTTGTATTTCAAGCCTAAGAACTTAGTTTTGTTCAATGAACACAGCCCGCACTTGTATGGTCAAGATTCTTCTCGAATCTCCGACTTAGTTCTAGCATAGTAATGATCTCGTCACCCCGTGTTTACCTTTGTTTTGATTGGTTGCTAATTGCTAATGACGTGTACCGAGAATGTTCTCTTATGATTTATGTAATTCCTTTTCTGGATGATTCGACGAGATTTTGTATAAATAAGAATCGAAATTGTATTTAGTCAGTCAACAAAATTAAGTCTACAGTGAGCCAACATCATCGATTCTACAGTGAGTGAGTGTTTTAGGTCTACCTACTCTGAGTGATTTTTGAGTCAACCTACAGATATTGTATAGTCTAGCTCTTATGTGGGATTAAACAGTTTGCAATTTTTACTTGCGGACTTCAGACTTTTTTTTCTACGGATGAGTCGTGTGATTCGTTGTAAATATTTTGAAAACCCTAGACAAACAGAGCTTCTTCTTCTTCTTCTTCTTCTTCTTCTTCTTCTTCTTCTTCTTCTTCTTCTTCTTCTTCTTCTTCTTCTTCTTCTTCTTCTTCTTCTTCTTCTTCTTCTTCTTCTTCTTCTTCTTCTTCTTCTTCTTCTTCTTCTTCTTCTTCTTCTTCTTCTTCTTCTTCTTCTTCTTCTTCTTCTTCTTCTTCTTCTTCTTCTTCTTCTTCTTCTTCTTCTTCTTCTTCTTCTTCTTCTTCTTCTTCTTCTTCTTCTTCTTCTTCTTCTTCTTCTTCTTCTTCTTCTTCTTCTTCTTCTTCTTCTTCTTCTTCTTCTTCTTCTTCTTCTTCTTCTTCTTCTTCTTCTTCTTCTTCTTCTTCTTCTTCTTCTTCTTCTTCTTCTTCTTCTTCTTCTTCTTCTTCTTCTTCTTCTTCTTCTTCTTCTTCTTCTTCTTCTTCTTCTTCTTCTTCTTCTTCTTCTTCTTCTTCTTCTTCTTCTTCTTCTTCTTCTTCTTCTTCTTCTTCTTCTTCTTCTTCTTCTTCTTCTTCTTCTTCTTCTTCTTCTTCTTCTTCTTCTTCTTCTTCTTCTTCTTCTTCTTCTTCTTCTTCTTCTTCTTCTTCTTCTTCTTCTTCTTCTTCTTCTTCTTCTTCTTCTTCTTCTTCTTCTTCTTCTTCTTCTTCTTCTTCTTCTTCTTCTTCTTCTTCTTCTTCTTCTTCTTCTTCTTCTTCTTCTTCTTCTTCTTCTTCTTCTTCTTCTTCTTCTTCTTCTTCTTCTTCTTCTTCTTCTTCTTCTTCTTCTTCTTCTTCTTCTTCTTCTTCTTCTTCTTCTTCTTCTTCTTCTTCTTCTTCTTCTTCTTCTTCTTCTTCTTCTTCTTCTTCTTCTTCTTCTTCTTCTTCTTCTTCTTCTTCTTCTTCTTCTTCTTCTTCTTCTTCTTCTTCTTCTTCTTCTTCTTCTTCTTCTTCTTCTTCTTCTTCTTCTTCTTCTTCTTCTTCTTCTTCTTCTTGTTCTTCTTCTTCTTCTTCTTCTTCTTCTTCTTCTTCTTCTTCTTCTTCTTCTTCTTCTTCTTCTTCTTCTTCTTCTTCTTCTTCTTCTTCTTCTTCTTCTTCTTCTTCTTCTTCTTCTTCTTCTTTTTTTTATTCTTCTTCTTCTTCTTCTTCTTCTTCTTCTTCTTCTTCTTCTTCTTCTTCTTCTTCTTCTTCTTCTTCTTCTTCTTCTTCTTCTTCTTGTTCTTGTTCTTGTTCTTGTTCTTGTTCTTCCTCTTCTTCATTAATATTATTATTATTATTATTATTATTATTATTATTATTATTATTATTATTATTATTATTATTATTATTATTATTATTATTATTAGTAGTAGTAGTAGTAGTAGTAGTAGTAGTAGTAGTAGTAGTAGTAGTAGTAGTAGTAGTAGTAGTAGTAGTAGTAGTAGGAGTAGTAGGAGGAGTAGTAGAAGTAGTAGTAGTAGTTGTATTAGTAGGAGTAGTAGTAGTAGTAGAGGTAGTAGTAGTAGTAGTAGTAGTAGTAGTAGTAGTAGTAGTGGTAGTGGTAGTAGTAGTAGTAGTAGCAGTAGTAGAAGTAGTAGTAGCAGTAGTAGTAGTAGTAGTAGTAGTAGTAGTAGTAGTAGTAGTAGTAGTAGTAGTAGTAGTAGTAGTAGTAGTAGTAGTAGTAGTACTGGTAGCAGTAGTCGTAGTAGTCGTAGTAATAGAAGTAGTAGCAGTAGTTGCATAGCAGTAGTAGAAGTAGTTGTAATAGTAGATGTATTACAAATAGGTTGACTGCATAGAATAAGTACAAAAAATTAGATGACCTAATGGTGGTGATGCCTTGCCTGGATCGGATATATTCAGATATGAGTGTTTTGTTACTCAATTTTTTGTTTTGCAGTTAGTAATTCTAATTGAAATTTTTTTCATATCAATTCCAACCTAACGTGGCATATCGTCGCTGTTATTAACAAACCGTTTACATGTATCGGATCAAATTCTACAGGAGAATGAAAAAAAAAAACAAAAAAATAACAAAAAACAAAAACAGAAACGAAAAAAAAACCATCAACCTCGGCCCCCCTCCCCTCCAAAAAAAAAAAAAAAAAACCCAAAGTTGTGTCGGTAAAGTTTATGAGGTACATTAAGCTTTAAATAGCAATAGGATATAATAAAAATCCCTTGTGTCGAAAATATCGCATGCGAAAAATCTAGAGTACATGTATTGCAACTACAGTGTGGCCGTTTTTATCATGACACTTTTAGGGCGATAGTATGTAGCTGGTTTAGCGGCTCTATATCAACGTGAACTTTGTGTATGCGCGCTTGTTTGTGTGCAAACTTTTGTCTCTCCTAATCATCATTGTTTTATTTTGAGTTGTTACGTTATATTCATAGAGGAACAATGAAGAGACATTAATAATGATTTATTTTTTAAAATTATTATTTTATTTTTTATGTCTCAGACGTGGGTATTTTTATATGAATCTTAGGACACTTAGTTAAAAATGTCAAGGGTTCTATAACGGATGCCATAAGTGAATCTGCGCCTTTCCATCTTATTGCATGATAATGCGCTAACATTGATCCATTCATTATTTTTTTTTTTGGTTAAGTTTGTATTTGTTTTTGTTTTAATTGAAAAAATGGTGAGAGACGAAACCACTATGTGTAGCGGTCCAATATAATAAGTCTAGCTGCGGATTTAAGAGGTATGGATATAAATACCAAGTTAAAAAGGTCTTTAAATGATTTTCACCTTAATAAAAGAATTATTATTTCATTGTGGATTGAGATTTTAAATATATAGCTTTTCAAAACCGGTGTGGATTATCATAATCCCTATTATTAAAAAAAAGAAATAACGTTATTTGAAGTTTTGTTTATTTTACATTCGGAAAAGCCTTGAGTGAAAAGCAATCAGGTATTTACTTATGGAGCTTAACTTTTATTTTTGTATCTATGTTTTTGTTGTTGGGTCAGATTTCCTTCATTTGTTTTCAGCTATAAACTAAATTGTCATGTGTTCTCTAATTGACCTAGCCCGCAACTACGTTCATTTCGTCAGACCGCTACACATATTATTTCCGTCATTTTACTAGAAATTATCATATAGATTAATTAGATTCAAATAGCTATGTTAGTAATAATGTAACAATCCGTTCACAACAAAGTGTTATCAGTCTTCTGTTACACGTTCCAGGCTCGTAGTGGGCGTCATGTAGCAAACAATTAATATATAACTACTTACACCAGACATGAGACTCAATCTGTCAGTACCTTTCAAGTCTCAACGAACATTCAATTCAAATTTGTTAACTTGATTTACATGAACAGACGATAATTCAATGGGATCACGGCTTTCAGAGACTGTAGGTGCTGATATATCCCTTTTTTTTTGATTTTCTGATAGCTTGAATAAAGCTGTTGTAGTTCCTTTATTTCATCTCAGCTAGATTGGTTTCTACCCTTAGGAAGGGGCGTATACGGTCCTTGGTGTGATAAGCTTGTTTTGTCGGGGGTGTAGCGAATACATCTCAGATCAGTCATTGTAGGGTCTCCTGCTGTTCTTCCGGGAATGATTGAACTCAAGTTACAGACGTGGGTAAAATCATTTAAAAAATCTTGGTGCAAGCTCTTCACTCGGTAAAGAAAATAGTTCGATGCGTGCCGACTCGATTAGGTCCACTTACTGGGCAGGCACATAGATCGAAGCGTCCTTCAAATGTCTTTCAACATAACCATGGACAGAGTCAACCCCCATTTGTGTAAGGCCCTTTTCTAAAGAAATATGCTCTACTTTCACGTTGTAAGTGACAGCAAAATGTAGCAGAGCCTTTGCAAAGGTGGAATATTTGGGTGCACCCATCGCTATACAGTATGCATCTTGGAAATCCAGGACAACTGCTAGAAAGTCTGTCACACATGTTGCAAATTTATTCGCAGTCAACGCACCTTCTCCCTCATGCCAAACAAAGCCTATAGCGTCCTTTGTAGCGAGGTTGTAAAGTGATAGACACGCAGTTTTTCTATAGCACAGAGAGGATGCCTTATTTCTCGGTGTCTAGAGAACAGCTTTCAAGTCCATACAACAAACAAAAGTTTTGCCTCCAGCACTATTTAGCGAGGAGATTGCCGTTTCTTTGCTACAGATTTGGCGCTCTGAGCAGTTTATTTGCGTTTCCGATGCATCAACCAGACTTGATCTTCAATATTACCACAGTCGTATGCGACACATACGCCGCATTGTTCTTTGCGTGGATGAAACAAAGCCAAATTAAGCTCGTCGAAAATTGTTTTCAAAATTTGGCGACTCAAGAGAGGCCTGTTGTTTTCGTTGCATTTTGTCATGTACAGATTGTAGACGTCAGCAAAGCTCTGGAATAAGGGCACTAGTTGCAGTAGTGCGATAGCTTGAGCAGATTATAAAACGAGTATTTATATCACGTAAGGAAAAGCAATGCCAGTAGCCCGTGTTTCGAAAGAGGTAAATTATAATGTGCCTACCGCTACTTAGCATTGCACTTAATATTAAAAGTGAATTATGGCTAAGTATTTGATTTTCCTTAAAAAAAAACGCGTTTGGTTTATATGTTTGAACCAAATACTGAAAACATAATATTTCAATCTATCATTCAGAGTCTTGCATAGCTGCCCCATTTATTTGCAATTAAAAACCAAACGAAATGTCTTAGTAAATTTGATGAGAAAAGATTGTTTAAAATTTTAAAATATTAGGGTAAAAAAATATATAGAACGAAGCTATAGGTGAACCTTTTTTATAATAAAAGGAAAAATAAAAATGTTCCCGAATTTTCTTAATAAATATAATTATTAATTTGTTGATAATGTTGCATTTGATCAACCAAAACAAAATAAAAATATATGTCTTAATTTCAAAGGCATCACTTACCTTAAATCTATTGGTGGTTGATATAAAAAAATGTAGCGATCGATTCCAGAAACAAAGTCCAAGATGTATGAATAAAAAAAAATCTCGACAGGTGATATTAAACAACGGGCTAGGTCTGGTTCTTTTTTATTTTTTAAGGTGGGAGACACAAATAACAACAAACATAATAATTATACACATCCTCAGATTAAAATTACCGCAGCCATTAGGGGCGGCCGGTGGCGTGCGCAGGTGTACGGTGTCTGGTCACTGAAATATGTAAGCGGCACCGACTATGTACGTAGCCGATATGTGCATCACACATTCTTACGCAATGCACGCGCTGGCTTGGCACGTAGCTGGTATGTGCATCACACTTTCTTACGCAATGCACGCGCTGGCTTGGCACGTAGCTGGTATGTACATCACACTTTCTTACGCAATGCACGCGCTGGCTTGGCACGTAGCTGGTATGTACATCACTTTTTCTTACGCAATGCACGCACCGGCTTGGGAACACATAACGTAAGGTCTAAGAAAATGTAATAATAAATTTTGAAATTGTAATAATATAATTATGAATTAGTAAGAATTAAAAAGAGAGAATTAGATCAAAACGGAAAAAAAAACAGTTGATACAATACTGTACATTATCATGTATATTTAAAAATCTAAGACAATATCCGACACAACTTTCATTTTCATCACTCCACTTGTAGTAAAATGAATGAGTATAAGAGGTTCAGGAGACGTGACAATGAAAATAAGCGAAGAAGAGAAATGTGGAACCACAAAAAGAAAAGTACCTAAATATGTAAGCATAATTTCTTTTACTATATTGTTGCAGGTGCAAAGAATCAGATATCGTTGACAAAGAAAACTCTCAAAGATATGTATTGTAATTTTTTTCAAAGGAAGGAACTACTTTGATTAATTTGTTTCATTAGTTTAATGGGTGTTTTTAGTGTGTGTGTGTGTGCTACTAGTATGTTTTATAAAGCATAGAGTATTATCAATCAGGACCAGGAGATATATTCTCTTAGAAAGAAAAAAGAGAGAGAGATCGAGAGAGAGAGAGAGAGAGAGAGAGAGAGAGAGAGAGAGAAAGAAAGAGAGAAAAAAATGAAAAGCGGTATTAAGACAAAGAGGTAGAGGTAACTAAGTGTGAGCAGACAGAAGTAATAGAGAGATACAGATTGGGGTCGATAAAGAAGGTAAAAGCGAATGCTTAATAATTCCACTATAAAAAACTTTGAATGCTTTTATTTGACTGTCCGGCTACCAACATAGAAGCTTTGAGTGCTCTCCCAAGCCTTCAATCAATGGACTACACCAATGTAACCAAACTAAAAAAAATCCGTTCCTATCCCTACGCCTCTTTCATGTCACTCCATGAGATTAATACAATACATGAACTTTTATTTCTCTCTTCTTCGGCACGTGTACCCGCTTAATCTAAGCAACCTGATCTCAGCCGCCCCATACATATTCTCTGCTATCGACTACCAAAGTTGTTGCATTTCTATTAGAAACAGATCTGTTCCTGCATATGCTTAAAAACTGTAGTTGAAAAAACTTCTCAATATAAATTTTATTATGTTAATTGCTTTGTGAATAAACGTTCGTAATAGATTTTTGTTTAATTATTTCCTTAAAATTTAAACTTTTTTTTACCCTTGAAGCTTAGTTATCTTAAAATTGTAAGGTAAGTTTTTTTAATTTTTTTTATTGTTCTATTCGTAGTAGATGTGGTAGTGCGAGTAGTAGTAGTAGTAGTAGTAGTAGTAGTAGTAGTAGTAGTAGTAGTAGTAGTAGTAGTAGTAGTAGTAGTAGTAGTAGTAGTGGTAGTAGTGGCAATAGTGGTAGTAGTGGTAGTAGTAGTAGTAGTAGTAGTAGTAGTAGTAGTAGTAGTAGTAGTAGTAGTAGTAGTAGTAGTAGTAGTAGTAGTAGTAGTAGTAGTAGTAGTAGTAGTAGTAGTAGTAGTAGTAGTAGTAGTAGTAGTAGTAGTAGTAGTAGTAGTAGTAGTAGTAGTAGTAGTAGTTGTAGTAGTAGTAGTAGTAGTGGTAGACTGAGTCTCGATGACCCATCTGTGTAGGTTGTTTAAATTTTTACTTCTTCTTGCGTCATTTTGAAGCTTTTAAAAAGTTATAATAATCCTTTATCGGATTCTATTCTGAAATAGAATATTTGACTTGTGAAAATATTGGTTTTATACATGAAATGTGAGACTTTAGTTAAAAAATGACTTGAATAAAACGTAGTTTTATATGTCTGAATGTATGCTTTGAAATACTGTGCAAAAAAATTATAAAATTGGTTGCGTATTTGTTTCACTCTGTCACAAACTTGAATACAATACATGATTGGAGAACAGTAGCCGACTGATTGGTATCAAGCGAAGACTTGATTCCCAAACCACTCGAAAAACAGATTCAAAACATGTTGTTCGTTTTGGTGCCGTGAAATAGAAGAAAACTTGGTTAAGGCAATGAACAGATGGTTCCTATCTTTGCTCAAATTATTACTACCGAAAATAATTTTCTATAAGGGATATTACATATTAGAGTGACATCTTTTTCCACGTGCCTTTACCCAGGGTCTATATTAAGATAAAACACTCAATATTAGCTTAAAACATTTTAAAAATATATACTTGAATGCGTGCCTGTCGAGCATTAGTCGAACAGATCAAATTTCTCTCGCCGCGAGAAATTTATACGAGTGATTTACATTGCTTAGCAACATAGATTTTTTCATGATGAAATGTCCGTAACATTTTGGGGTATGCAAGCCTATCTGTAATTGCATTAATCTGGCATTTCTTTTTTGTGTTTCTTATGTCATATTTGAAAATTGTATCATTATATTTTGAGTATTTTGTTTTTAACATGTCTTGTCTTTTTTTAATTTCGATTTTTGTCTAAAATCATTTTTTCCATTTTGCTTTTACTATGTCATATCTTTTAATTTTTCAATAACAAGTCTCACGTAACACAAACACACATACATACATACCTACACACACACATATATATATATATATATATATATATATACATATAATACATCAAGTAGATTAAAAGTACGACCGAAAACACTTCTTATTAATATAAAAGACGTAACGGCTTTATTCTTTTTTTATTGCAGGTGTAGAGTTTTATTGGTTTCCACTTTAGTTTTTAATGATGGATTAAACAGAGAAACCATGGTATTAAGCAGAGGGCATTAAACAAGGCAATCTCCACTGACTTAGTTATGTTCTAGATTATACATAAGAAAAACGTTGTTACATAATTAGATTGGATGTTAAGAAATAACATAAAAAAGAAAAAAAAAACTAAAATGTTCACACAATTTGTGTCTGTTTGTTTTCACTATCCACTGAAAATTTTTAACGATGAAATCAGCGCGGTAAAGATATTAGCAACTGCTCTGTATCACATCAAGATGGATGTGCCAGACGCTCCATTAATGTTGAGACCATCAGAGTAAAGGTAAAAACGTTTGGATTTTCAGCTGGGAATCCGATTGTAGGATTGCTAATCTTTGGGTGCACCTTAATATTGTTGTAGATTGGAAAGGTTATGACGACATCATGCATTGTCTTGTTGCCTGTGATACTTAACAACAGCAGCTAGGGTTGTGGCTTTGACTCGACTGTAGCCAGTCGCTCAGAGAAGGTGCAGGATCCTAACCCACAATGCGGCTATTTATATCCAAGAGCAGTAGATGCTCATAAAGCGAAACGATAAACACAACAAGTCTGTGAAGATCTTCTCTTGCCATATTTATCAGAGTTACTTAAAGGAAATCATATTTTACCCGGTTACAGATTAGGGCCCGCTTTTAACGTGTTAACCTCCTACTGACAGCCCACCGTTCTATCACCTAATTATTGCCGCAAAACTTTTGCCCTTTCACCCACCCTTGCTTCATCTTCTCGCCAACCCCTTTCTCTCTTTTTTTCTCGTTCTCTCCCTCTTTGCATCTCACTCATTGTTTTACCCTATTAGGCCACTCTTTTTTCCCCTTTCAATATCTCACATTCTTCTATATGGCATTCTTCTTCTTCTTTCCCTTTCTCACGTTGTGACTTAATTTTGTAATTTTCTCTAAACCTTCCTCCCTACTTCTTATTTTCTTTCTTCCAATATACATCTCCCTCACTCTGTATCGCTTTCTCTCTCTCTCTCTCTCTCTCTCTCTCTCTCTCTCTCTCTCTCTTTCTGAGTCTCTGTCTATCTCTTTCTGAGTCTCTCTCTTTCTCTCTCTCTTTCTGAGTCTCTGTCTCTCTCTCTCTCTCTCTCTCTCTCTTCTCTCTCTGTCTCTCCCTCTCTCTCTTTCTCTTACACTGAAGTGACATAAGTTTGGCTTGACACTGTATTCTCAGATGTGTCTAAGTTTTGTACTTCATCATCTGCCTCCTGTAGTTTTTCAACAGTTTCTTTCTGATGCTCCGTCTCCATCTGGGTTCTATCAATTGCAGGAGCTAGACCCTGGCTGATGGGATAATTTATTTGTACATCAAACTGAGATGTATAGCAACGTATGGATAAGATACATAAAAAAGTGAATCAGAAGTTGATTGATTCGTAAACGACAACAACATTAAAAAAAACAGCATGTAATCACTCGCTAAAATTTATTTCACTCTAATATAGTGAAGTACCTAATAATGTTGAAAATATTGGCCTACATTTTGTATTTGTTTACCCTGAAAGCCTGAGTTTGCTAATTTGATGCTTTAAAATTGCTTCCGAAAAAATTGTAAGGTCTGAACGTATTATTACAATATACCATGATTAATAGGACTGTAGTTTATTGTTAGAAAACATTTTTGATCATGTATCAAAAAGTATGATAAAGTATTGTTGAAACAAATAATTTAATAATCCTGCAAAAGCATTTTTCTTACACAACTATATGTTAGTGGTATGGACATGCTTTTACTCACGCGTTATTGTTTATTGCTTCTGCATCACCTTTAGAGAAAAGAGTAACATCTAAATAACGGTTTTCATAAATTATATATCAACTTTGTCTTAATGCTTGCAAAAATTTGAGGAAAGTTAACTAAAAAAAATAAACACTTTGCTTATTAGTAAACTTTAAATGTTATCTCAAATTGTGAATATTTTTAAAATTAAATTCCAGTTTTAAATAAGTTTTTCCAGTGTAATTCATTATTCAATTTTAAACATACCTAGCGTTATCGTTAAGTTCTTAGATTATTTTTATCATTTCCATGCTTTCATCTGTCAATCTCTTGATCCAATTATGATATTGAAGTCTTTTTTCAATACTAATTTTGTTTAGATGTAATTATAGATTGGGGAGATAGGGACATTGATCGATATAATTAAATCAATGATAATTATTTATAACCATGCAGTTCCTTTCTAATTTTTCATTATTGTTGCTCAATTATGTTTTTCTCCTTCCCTTTGTCTCATATTCAAGACATCTTTATCATTTTTTCCCTTTTTTAAGATCATTATAAGAATTTATCTATTTTCGTTTATGCAAACCACTTGTCACAGTCTCAGGTATAAATCAGGACAAAAATTCCATTATTTTTCCATCGTGTTCAGCAGTCATTGAGAACAACGTACCATACTTCTTGTAGCACATGATACCAACACCTGCAAGTGTTGCCAAAAGAGCGACAAGTCCTACACCGATGAATATCTTGATATACTCCGTGACACCGAAGCTACGACTAGCTTTAGATGTAGAAGGAAGAAAGATCAATTATTCATTTATTAACAACAGAAGATTCATGAAGGTGAGAAAAAATTAAGTCACATTTCTATGCACTAAGCTGAAGGTAAGTACTTTTGAAAAGTTAAATTTTCCTAGTGCATACGTTATTTTTACTTAAAAGCCAACTTCCATTTCTTTTAGAGCTATCTTCTCCAAGACGACTCAATGTACACTAATGACGTTTGATAATTTCTTTTTATCTGCTATTTAAGCTCAACTCAAAATGTGGTAAAAAATTTGAGAATCAGATTTAGAATGCTTTGGATTATTCGTTACAGCTCATACTAACGATATACTGATATAAGAAATTTCATGTGTTAATGAGGAAAGTTACACTCTAATATTTTTATATAATGATGAGAATTAGAATAAAAGTATTCAACATCACTGTTATCCGAAAACATTATTACTGATTTTTTTTCTTTAAAGATGAAAAAAAAATTTACTCGTGTTGAGATAGCAACAACTTGCGGACATTATTAAACCATACATTTTCTTTTTAATAAGCAAAGCTAAGTTTAACGAACCGTTTGTATATTATTTCATTATTTCATATTGAAAAGCTTTTTTAAAACTTATGAACATAGTGGATGGAAAAAAATGAAAAAAAGGACATTAGTTTTTATTATTAACAATAAAAAAGAACAAGTATTGAGATAAGCATTTTCTAACACGCAATACACATCAAAAAAAAAAAAAACAAGAAAAAAAAAAAACAATGAATAGGAAATGTTCACTCCATCTATTTAAGATTTCACCCTTCTATAATAAAAACTTTTAAGTTTTATCAAGTGCACTTAAATCAAGTTAAAACTATCCATAGTAAAAGCAGACCAACCTTTTATTTCTGGAAAGGTGTAGTTGTCCGAGCGAAGATCAGGTGTGCCAGGCCAGAGTAAGTAAACAGTCGCTCTACTGGTATCGAGAGTGGCTGTTTTGGTGTAACTGAGCCAGTATTTGTTCGAGGTTTTCATCTCACAGGAGCAAGCGTCACCGACTCCTGTTCGCTTTGTACATGATCCGGTACCAGGATCAAACCCCAGGCACCCCTGATATGCCATAGGAGGTTAACTACGTTGTATGCTATTGCATTTCCAGTGTTACTGGTACAGCAATGTTATATGCATATAAATGCTGTTTTAGCGCAACAATAAAAAATACTGAAGTGTATTTAAACATGGTATCAAAAGTTATTTTACTTTACATCTCTCATTTTTTTCTACTATAAGAAACAATCCTCTACAGCTAGTCCCTACTAATGTATTAAATTTCTGGTCGACTTCTTATTATGCCGACACTTGTAAAAAGGTTTGAAAGCAAGATATTTCTCTACCTCTGTATATCATAAGAAGTTATACATCAGTTGTGATTTACAAACTGTGGAAAACTAGAGCTCATAAAACTAAAAAGAAAAAAAATTAATATTTTTAACCGCTTTGCCCCAAAAATCCACTTGCCTTATGAGACACCATATCTGTTGTGGTATAATAGAACTGTGGTCCATTGTTCCCATTGTAAGAATGGACAGAGTTGTTTCCAGACACCTCGAATTGGATGATTGTGGTGTCTTCTCCTGCCACAAGAAAATCTTCATTGTCGTTGAACGAAGACTGAAAACTCAGCAGTTCCATTTTGGCTGAGGATTTTATATGAACAGGAAAAAAAATATCAATATATATATATATATATATTGTTTATAAAATTTAGCTAGATTTTGTCCTAACCCAATTATTTGAAAAAAAAGCAAGATTAGTTAAATTGTACTGTAGCATGGGACATTAAGCACTTTGAATACAATAAGAGGCAGCAATATAAGAGTCTGTCAAAGTAATACGTTATCTTGTTTATGTATATTGTCAACAGACAAGACGTTTAAATATGTAGGTAAATGATGTTTGTGAATGAGGGCCTACACACCTTTGCACTTCTAAAAATGATGATAATGAGGAGGACATTTCTCACTCCACATTGAAAAGATAATGCGAAATTTAGAAGGACACCAATGAATTCAGTTTGAAACAACATTAAAAGCTTAAGGTACCCTGTAGACCTGCAACGATTATGAAACATGAAAGTTTTTAGAGAATGAAGTCAATACTAAAAAAAAAAAAACACGTGAGCCCTGGTGTGATATACTGAATCCATTCTAGCGTATGTATGCGCTGGGCAATTTCAAAGGGAAGAAACTGGAGGCAACAAAAATGTTGGTTCCTACAAAGAAAGCTACGGAATTCAAGGACTTGAGAGAATTCAAAGAATAGAGTAACCGACACAACACGATCACTTATAAATGAAATACGTAAAGACCAATTATATCTCTATGTCATATGATAAGTAGACAGAAATTACATCTTTTGACAACTGGAATGGACGAATGAAAATGCAGCAGAGAAAAACAGCGTGAAAAAATGTTTGATGGACTAACAAAGTGGCTAATATGCATATTAGCACTGGTAGTTTTGTAGTAAATGTTTCTTTCTGTGGGGGCACGATAAAAATATTTCCCTTCTTTTGTTGAGGCTTGGTTTTGTTTTTAGAATGAAATATTTCTCTGTTTGTTTTTAGAATGAAATATTTCTCTGCTCGTGCCCCCACATTTACTACAAAACTACCAGTGGCCCAGAAACGAAAATAAACAACAACACAAGGTCGGAACGGCAACCGAACACACCTCAGTCATACCCGAAGAGAGCGGAGGACAGGCGACACCTTTGTCCTCCGCTTGAAACACAAGTGTAGTATGCAGAGAATTTAAGGTAAGATCTTCTCTCTCTCTCTCTCTCTCTCTCTCTCTCTCTCTATCTATATATATATATATATATATATATATATATATATATATATATATATATATTGTTATATTGTTTTTAAGAGCGATGGAGAGAGCTGTAATCATAAGGATATTGGCCAGTTACCCCAACTGGCAGATATTATGATGATCGTTTTTTTTAACAAATAGTACGTGACGAATGTCGTAAAGTTGGTTGAGTTAATGATGTTACTATTGATAATAATTATGACAAATCTTATAGCAGCCCTTGAGACAATGTTTGTTCATGTAGTTAACAACAATGATAGCAGGCGTACTAATATATGTAAAGAAGATTAAAATGAGAAAAACAAACTATCCACATTTGTAACGTGTATTGGTTAATTTTATATAAAAAAAACATAAAATACAACAAAATGTAGCGATGGATTAAGGAAAGGGAATGATACAGTTATAATTAAAGTTATATTTAAAATAAAAAATGTAGAGGTACTTACGGCAGGCAGCTGAAAGAAAGACATCAGAGGCAATAGGAAAGATAGCTAGATCCAGAACATTATTTTTTTTTAATGAAAATTGGTAAAAATGAATTAGGGTGCAAAATTTTCTCAAGTTACTTTTGATGGAAAGCCGGACATATCTAGTTTTACAATGAATATTAAAGTCTTTTGAATTATTCCAGACAAGAATTTTATTACTCCACTTTCGTATCAGTAAAGAACATATTAACGATATTTTTGAAATAATTTTTCAAAGAAAAAAAATAGGTATTTGCGTTCTTTTAATGGGAGGTTCTAATTAGAATGTAAAAAATAAAAATCATTTTCTTTGAAAAAAAATCTTACTTAAGGTTTTAACTTACCTCTTATTTCAGGAATCTTATATGATTTACTAACTAATTCAGGAGGACCGGGCCACACCATCCAGACACTTTGATTGCTTAAACTTCGCTCTGCAGTCATGTTGTAGGTGCACCGGTAGACTTGGAAGGGTTGTACCTCTAAACATGAACACGCATTAGGTTGGCCTGGTGTACTTATGCATGCACTTGTTATACCTTCAAAACAACTACAGGGCTGAAACACAAAATATCCCCAAAAGTAATAATAAACGCGTATTTTTATCTGTCTAATTATCACATTGAAAAATGAGAGGAAGGACTGACATTAGAAATAAACGAATTGTTTATGCACAGAGTGGAATTCAATTCAATGCAGATTTGAAAAAATTCAGCTTTGAACAGCAGTGAAATTAATTATCATATTAATTTAAAAGAAGAGATAATATTTATGCTAGAAATCATTGGTTAATATTTAAGGCATAACCTATGTCAATTTTGTTTCAATAGATAAAATAAATAATTGATAATATTAAAATTTTCAAAGTTTGATGCACTTCTGATGAACATTTATGCACCTGTCAAGTATTATTTTTTGGTTTCAATTATTTCAAAAAAAAATAATAAAAAAACCCATACTAAAGAAAAATAATAAGTGATATGCTTAAAATCATATATATATATATATATATATATATATATATATATATATATATATATATATATATAAGACCGCTTCTTTTACAGAGACATGTTACTCGGAAGTTGATAATCGTTTATTATAAATACTAAACAGTTAAACTCTTGCAATTCAAAATGCTCTAACTGATTGACTTGTGCCTGAAGGTCTCATATCATTTTAAAAGTTAATGTAAATCAAATTGGAAACATTATTATCCAACAGATGTCAAAATGAGGAAATCGAAATACAAAGAGAGGAAAACACATAAAAGAAATCACATTGTTGGAGGGAATAGACATGGAAATAAATATTATGTTACAGTCAATTGATGCTTACATTGATATGGTCGTTTTGTTTATTTGAGTAATAAAACTGTGGTCCATCAAGACCATCATTAAGAGGATAGGTAGTGTTACTGCCAGTTGCCTCAAATTCAATAAGTAAAAAATCTTTTCCTTCCACAAGATACTTATCGTTGCAGTTGTTGGTATATTCGAAGTTTTTTGGAGTAAACATTGGATTACCTGAGGTAAAAACATTTACATTTAAGATTAGAATATTTGTAATAACACACTTAATAAAATAAGTTTCGCTTTATCTATTATCTATCAATAATTAATACTTCATTATTTAAAACTAATACAAAACGATTGTTATGCTGTTGTTGAGAAAAGTTTAGGTATTATTTAAATGTATTTAAACGAAACAACTATGAGCAAAACCGTTAGATTAAATACTTTATCAGGTGAAAAAGCTGAAGCAGTTTATCGGCTGTGTTTTTTAATTGTTTAATTTTCACACAAAACAAATTTCTCTGATGTTTAATCATTTTATTTCCACTTCAAAAAAACTTAAACAGCTGTAAAACATTTTCTATTCAAGGTCGCTGAGAAGTGGAAAAAAAAATTAAATGTACCAGGTTTGCAGACTCATGTAATACAGCCTTCTAAGATTTTTTTTTAGAACCAACATTAGCTTCATACATGTTCTAACTTTAGGAAAAGTACAAATTTTTTAAAATCGTCATTGAAGTTATCTCTAATTATAAATATGAATAAGAATGCTTTTTTTCCTTCTTTTTTGTCTTTTTTTTTCAAATGATAAAGTGACCATAACACTTTTATAAACATTTTACATACTTAAAGCGGCCCTAAGGAAAAGAAATAGCAAAGAAAGCACAATTGTCCAGGCCATGGTACAGCTCGACACGGGTCTGTGGACGAAA
Organism: Elysia crispata; assembly: GCA_033675545.1. Classification (NCBI taxonomy): domain Eukaryota; kingdom Metazoa; phylum Mollusca; class Gastropoda; family Plakobranchidae; genus Elysia; species Elysia crispata. The sequence continues at coordinate 124,148 of JAWDGP010005513.1, read as the reverse complement.
ACTTGAAATCAGTTTCTTTGCGTACAACTTTATAGCTGTCAAAGATGACAAAATAGTGCTCGTTTATTGATTTTTTTTCAGATCAAAACATTTTATATAGCTGACTTATTTTACAAACTTAGCCCCAATTAAACATTCAATTTTTTAATCTCACAAAATAAAACCCAGATATATATATCTGGTTTTCAAAACCATGAAGTTTTAGAAATACTTTAAAATACTTGTGCAATTTGTGTCATTAGACAAAATAGAGATAGTTTTATTAACTAATACTTTTGTGTTCTGGAAAAAGTAGCTCCAATTTTGATCATTAAATAAATTAGTCCGGATAGAAAATACAATTCTTAATCAAAGTTTTAACTTCGATGATCCTAAAATAAAATGGCATCCATAGTTTTGTCATCATGCTAGGTCAAGAAATATTCTCTTTGATTTTGGTTTTGCAATTTAGGGATCTATGTATAGAACAAAAATACTTCCAGTTGGTGCTAATATTTGGTTTTCGGAGATTAACAAAATTTTCGGTTATATATTTCGTGCTTCACTCCCAAGAAAGATCTTTACAAAAATCAATATGCAATGTTGATATTAAGGGAAAAAATCTAGTAAGAGGTAGAGCTCTCCACTTGGACAATTTGATAGTTGTGTTGGGATAAGTATCACGGATCTAATCCGGGTAGACAATATCATAACACAAAGGATAGTCTGTGGTTAAATTCTTACCATAAGAGTGAGTAAAAACCAAATAACTATAGCTGTTGTGTCTTAAAAAGTCCTGAGAGAAGCCTACATCCAGAACATGGCTGAGATGTAATGATCAGGGAAACAGGTAAGTCTTGTAAAGGTCAATAAAGGATTTCTTTTCTACATATCTTAGATAAGTTAATGCACGAGTATAAAAGTTGGACATAAATACACTTTTTAAGGTTCTGCTTGTTTATGTTTGTTATTCTTTTTTCTTTACTTGATATATTTCATTTGAACACCACACTAGTTGTATCCTCTTTTTGAGACAAAACTTAAGTTTTTGATCATCTTAAAATTCCTACACATATTTCATACTACCTTTCTCGTTTAACAAACAATATCATTAGATCTAAATCTATCTAGATCTCTTATAAAGGTTTAATACCTAAATCTAATAGATTAACCACATTTCTATCAGACAAATGTTGTTTTAGTTCTTTAACCTGACAGAATCATACTACATATATTACTGTTTGATAATTCAAATTGCTACCAATCTTTGCTTTTCAAGATGTCGGATTCTCTTCTATCACATTAACCGGTTCGTGTTTCAAGCTACTTATTGACAACGGTTTGGTCACTTCCTTTAGCAGTGACGTAGGTTGACGCAATGACATAGAAACATTGTTTAGAGAGTATATAAAATTTGTTGTATAATGTCAGTTTACAAATAAAATATTTTCCGGTCTCGTCTCATCGTTCTAAGAAAATCTTTAAACGCATATGAGCACATTTTATTTCAATGAAATCGTCATTTACGGAACATTTTAAAGTTACTGAATGCAAACATTTGTTATATAACTTTAATTTCTTTGAATCAAGTAGATTATAAATTAGAAAAGTCCGCACGTTATGGCTTTCAGCAAAAAACAAAAAAAAACAACTTTTGTACGACTACAGATCAAGCGTTATTGTTATGTCCTTTATACCTTTACATTTCTTTTTAATTTCTCGGTATAGCTTCTATTTTTGTATAATATAATATGTTATTCTTTTTTTAAAGTTTTTCTCGGATACTTGTTTACAATTTTCTCATTCTCATGAGGATCCTTCTTGGAATAACACTTATGTACGTGCCAACGTATCTTTAGTTATATATGATATATTACCATCTTTCTCTGTTATTTCTTTGTGGTTAAATTTTCTTTGTTCCTCATCAATTGTTTTAAAGGGGTTATATACGTCCTTGTTTTTCAATTCGATGTCTTTTTTTTAATTTAGGACCTAACAATTTTATAATTTTTTCTTCTTTGCACTTTAAAGAGTCTGCCTTCTGCATTGCTTTCTAAAATTAACTTTACCAATATGAAATTGTTCAAAAACGTCCAGGCGCTTTTTGTTGTGTTTTTTTTTTACAAATATGTGTCTTAAAAAATTATTCTTAGATTTAGATTCATGTTTTTAATCCTATTTCTACACTTTGGATGTACTGGATAACATTAGAGCACGCGTTAATTTTAAAAATTCATCCAGGAACAAATTTACAAAACTCTGACTTTGAAATCACTGGGATAATATTCCATTGTGTGGTAATGTTTCATGGTTATCATGAAAGTGCAGTTACACCCTTTTTTCTTCTCTTCGTTTTTTTTTTTGTTTGTTTGTTTTTTTCTTTTCAGCATGTAAAACAGACTATACTTCCCCTTGATTTGTATGTCTAATTACCGCCAGTCGCGCCACGTAATGATAAGGGTTTAATAAGCTGAATGTTTACCTCACAAAAACAAATAAACGATAAATATGGTATTCTTCGAAGATTGGTATGCTCCTATTACATAGCTTGCGTTAAACATAGAATCTAACATTCAGTTGAGCTCCAAAACTATTATTAAAAATAGCACAGAAAAAATCAATCGACCTTGCATTGATAATCTCTGATGAAAGTAAACTGAAGGGAGTATGGGGAAATGTAGGGGCACGCAATGTTTTTTTAATTATTTATACCGTCGTCACAGCTTGGGTTAAGGTACATATGTAATAAACATATAGAACATGTTGTACTACCTTAGCTAGTTAGATAAAAGAATTACGTGAAATGATATGGTTGAGTCGTGTTTTGTCCAAGGATCAAATGAAGGTTAATTTGAACTCAACAGATACGAGTATGACATGGAACCTTTTTGTATGTACATCGCTTAAGAAATTTAAAAAAATATATAATCATCATTTGAAGATAGGGTTTGGAACGTATATAATCATCTACTTACTTTGCTCTCCAATGCGCTGATTATACGTGACATATTACACAAAATATTCATTTTGAAAGAAATAATTAACTTGCAATTTGCACTTCAGCATTTGCGTGTCGCATTTAATTTGAATTAGAAACTTACTTTTATAGGCGAAAGAATTACACTCATACCTTTTTTAGAGTTTTTTTCTTATGTTCAATATCGATCATTTCAACTTTTTGAGGTTGTCTCTAGTTGTCGACACATTCTAGAAAGTTGGTACACATATAATTCCCAGTGTATATAGAAAGAGATTGTAGAAACTTGAGCTGTATCATTATCCTACAATAGCTCTGCAGTAAAGTCATCTTTCCGGTACTCCGATGGACCAAGTGCAATATGTGATCATCTACATGGCTTTTTCTTTTGTATATTCACAGCTTGAACATCAACATAAAATCACCTTCAAAAGGCTGTCACGTTTCAAGGCTCTTTCCAATGGTTTTTGTTTCTGTTTGTATTCGGTTCGGTTTTAAATTGTAGATTGAATTCTCCTATTTATATATAGCTGTTTAAAACAAATCCACTAGTCCTAAACATAGTTTGATCCGCACCATATTGCAGAATTCAGTGGAAATAAAATACTAATTAATGTCAGGCTAATATAGCTCTCTGATTGGATTTCTCACTGTCTTTTTAGATAGTGGATACGTATACAAATAGCAAAGTGATAAAGCTGTCAGACACAAAGATGCTTTTTATGACTGTGTATACTCATTTAAAATTAGAAAAAGTCAAGCTCAAACATCATTTGATCCTGACCGTTTAAAAAAAAAAAAACATGGCCCTACACAAAATGCAGGACGCAGCTGTGCCTCTTAATTTATTCACATCTCCTTTCCGTCTAAGTAGATTAAAACAACGATGAAATTCCAGTTTTACCTAAAGCACAGCTGATATTTTGTTTTTGTACAGCTAATAAATTGATAATGACACAAAAAAATATTCGCATCAAAAAGTTAGTCAAATTAGATCGAATTCTTTGCATAATACAATACCTAAGAATACGAGAGTTAAAACATTTAATATTCAAATAATTTCACACTTTGATCTGTTTTAAGATAAAAATAAAACAAAAACGAAAACTTAATCAAGTCTCGTAAGGCGGAACACATGTAAAAGTATATCAGTTAGGAAGAGCAAGAGGGTGACATATTCAAACGAAGCAAAAAAAAAAAAAAGAGCTTTGCAATTTTGCCATTCATATACAATTTTTAAAGGAAGTAAAAATATTCAAGAGTATTTTTTATTACTTAATTGTTTATCTTATGGTAAAATGTTGCGTAAAAGAGGTTTCAGGGAATTGACACTGAAAAACAGAAAAAAAGTACCTAATAAGATTAGCATGATTTTATATACGTTTAAGTGTTGTTGGTACAAAGAATCATTCATCGTTAAATTAGAAACTAATTTTTAACAGTTATATATTGTGTATGTCTGCATTAGTTTGGATACTAATTGGAGAAAACTGCAGAGAAGACTTTCTACTCATTTGCATGTAATGGTAAAAGCGATCCTCGCTTTGTGTGAAAAAGCGATAGAACTGCTGCTGACACATCTACAAAGCGATTGCTCAATCTCCACTCAAGCATTATATATGCTACAATATGTGTCCCAAATAGAACTTTATCCGTCAAGGCCAGTGGAAATGTTAACTAAATATTGTAACTCTGTATGGATAAGCAAATGGTACTTTTAGCACACATTATTTATTATATTGTCCAGACTGTGCCCTTCAAAGTAGGGTTCCGTGCTTGACCAGATTGAGTGGTTCGCTATTGGTCACATCTTATTAATTGCTTGGTACTTATTCACCACCTGCTTTCCATGGCTTTATCGCAACCTTGATTAGAGGTATATATATATATATATATATATATATATATATATATATATTGTCTCCGAGAACTATGCCTCGAGCAAGGTTTACATTTCTTCTGCTGCTACTCATGGCAGTTTTCTTCACTTTCTCCCTGGCCGCTCCTAGAACGGATTCTGACTCTTTGCCTAAACCTGGTCCTGATCTCGATTTCATGGCAGCTACACACAGAAGGAATAATGCTTTGTTCAGAACTGATTTTAACATCTCTAATCGTCCATTTACCGTCGCTGCATTCGGTTAGACATCGACAAGGCAGTTTTCAAAGAGCGGTAATAAAAACATGGCAAAAAAGATTGTGGATTAGAAAAAACACAAATTACATCATTGCATGTATTTCTTGATGGATGAAACGAGAAGAAGAGAAATTTAGATGATTATTGACAATGAGTTTAATTCAATGGTAGGAGATAAAGAATTCAGTTTGCTCTCGTTATCTGTAAAACTGCGATGCTTAATAAAAACATTACTGAGAACAGACCAACGGGTGCAGCGTCAATTGTGTTGGTAACTCAAAGTAATAACATTTCATAAATTTTAAGTATCTTGCCTTTTGTAGAATGCTGAATCTCTGGTTACAAATTTTGTGTACGTTGATATTAAAAATGCAAAAAGTAATCATTTGAATATGAAATTCGAGCAATCATATTTCGATAAGTTCCCTATATTTTTTGGCATTTCTTGTTTGTGTTAAAAAATATCCAGTGCAGATTCAAAATTACCATAAAAGACAAATGAATATTGTTGAAACGAAAACATCCACAATTTTACTTATTTACATATAATTCTAGTGGGAGTAACTGGATTTTTTACTGATATTCTTATATGCTAAACAATATGGCTTTTAAAATACTTGAATTGAAAATACTTTATAAAACATTATTATTCTATTTGCTTTCTGGTATGACAAACTTAGGAGAGAAATAAATCATGAGATCAAAGCCACCCTTAAAAATATAGGACAACAACAAGTGTATTTCATCTATTTGCGATCTTTTAAATAAAATTGTTTGTAACATGTGAAAGCATTAATCCTCTACGCTTCCTTTGTTTAGGGTTCCCCCCCCCAAAAAAAAAAAAAAAAAAAAAAAAAAACGCAAATAAATAAATAAATAAATAAATAAATAAAATAAAATAAAATAAAATAAATAAATAGAAATAAAAAAAATAAAATAAATAAAAAAGTATGTTAAAGCTATGAAGAAAAAAAGGAATTTTTTTTGAGATTCTTATTGAAAAAAATATATTTAAGAAACAAAAGAAAAGCAATGACGTAATAAGTTAACACTACAGTGCTTTTTTTAAATGAGTATTTACTAGGTAAACGGTGCTTAAGAGTTCAGTCTAGGTTGGATTTATAACGAAATACAAAATTGAAAAGAAACATATTTCTCGTCATAGTTCTTATAGGAAAGCGGGGATAGATGAATAAGAGGTGAGGAGGCGAGAAAAAAGGGTCTCTTATAAATAGATAACCACGGAGAAGGGAATGGCATTTTTTGTATAAACTTATAAATGTCTAAAATCTCTCTACACAGATGAATTGAAAGAAATGTTTTATAAACGTAACAAAAAATGAGTATTATGTAAACAATTCTAGCTCGGAATTTTATAAGTACCCTATGGTGGCAAAAGAGAAATGTTGTAGGAACGCTAAACAAATTTACAATTGATATAGGCTTTAGATGGGTAGGCCTTTATAAAAAAAAAAACGATGAAACACTATCGGGAATAAAGAAGTTTTGTATTTCTCTCTCTCTCTCTCTCTCTCTCTCTCTCTCTGTCTCTTTCTCTCTCTCACTCTCTCTTAGGCACACATTGTATCTGTTTCTCGCTATTTCTCTCTCTAGTACCGCTAGTACAAAAAAAAAAGAAAAAACACACCTAATCTAGCTCGAAAGCGACAAATATTTTTATTGTTGCTCTCTCTCTCTCTCTCTCTCTCTCTCTCTCTCTCTCTCTCTCTCTCTCTGAATATAGAAACAAAGAAAGCGGTCCAACAATCATAGAGGCTGTGACAGACGAAGCTATAGATGGGTAGCCCTCCATAAAAAAACGATGATATACTATCGGGAATAAAGATGCTTTGTATCTCTCTCTCTCTCTCTCTCTCTCTCTCTCCCTTCTCTCTCTCTCTTTCTTTCACTCTCTCTTAGGTATGTCCTGTCCTGCAAAAATATGGACTTGATCGTTCTTAGCGATTCAACCTCTTAGTCTATTCAAGCCAGCATGAAAGTCACTGTTCCTGAAGCATCTATTTTTGTAGATGCGGATAGCTCAGTGGTTAAGTGCCTGGTCTTGTCTAGGCAAGGCGATGGGTGCCGCATCGAGGCGCAGGTTCGATCCCTGTTCATTCCATCTGTTGTAATGTTTTCACGTCTTTCGTCTTATTTGTCGGTCTCGAGCTAGATCTAGGTTTGTGGTTGATTTTTCTTTACTACTTCTCTCTTAGGTACACATTGTATCTGTTTTTCGCTCTTTCTTTCTCTAGTACCGCTATTAGAAAAAACAAAAAAAACACACCTAATTTAGCTCGAGAGCGACAAATATTTTTTCTTGCGCTCGATCACTCTCTCTCTCTCTCTCTCTCTCTCTCTCTCACTCTCTCTCTCTCTGAATATAGAAACAAAGAAAGCTGTCAAACAATCATAGAGGCTGAGACAGACGATGCTAGATCTAAGGATCTAAAGATGCAAGTTACTGTAAATAAAGAAATAAATAGTATAGAAAAACAAACCACAAACCTAGAACTAGCTTGAGACCGACAAATAAGATGAAAGGGATCGAACCTGCACTTCGGTGCGGCACCCTTCGCCTTGCCGAGTCAAGACCAGAGACTTAACCACTGAGCCATCCACATCTACAGGAACAGTGTCTTTCATGCTGGCTTGAACAGACTAAGAAGTTGATTCGCTCAAAATGATCAAGTCCCTTTTTTACAGGACATAAACAAACTAGCCATTAACGGATCTTAGAAAGATGCGCATTTGACTTGTCTTTCACTTGCATCCTTAGATCTAGCTTCGTATGTCTCAGCCTCTATCGTTGTTTGACTGCTTTCTTTATTTCCATTTTGTCTCTCAATCAAATGTGCATCTTTTCACGTCTTTCGTCTTCTTTGTCGGTCTCGAGCTAGATCAAGGTTTGTGGTTGGTTTTTCTATACTCTCTCTCTCTCTCTCTCTCTCTCTCTCTCTCTCTCTCTCTCTCTCTCTCTCTCTCTCTCTGGCTTATGTGCTCACTAACTCTCCTATTAAAAAACATTAAAAGGCCTTCACTCACCCAGCCTCAACTCAAACATTTGGACATCCAAGCTCTATCTATGCGTTATTAACTCTAAATGTTCCTGTATTTTTTTGGTTGTTCTTTTTTAGATAACGAGTATTCCCGATCATTTTTTTTCCTCGCAACTCTCTAGATCTGTGCTACAACAGGCGCTAGTGCAGTCCCGCGTCTCTCTTTTTTCATTGGGAACCTCCCTTCAACAGCCTGTGTCCCATGGTGTGCTATATTTTAACGTCCACCGCTCCACTGACTGTGCTCACCCCAAGGCACATGTGAAAACCATTGAGCATCAGCAAATCAATACATCACCCCCTGTGTGAAGCGTGCATGTGTTCAGGGCATCCATGTGCGATACACTACAAGGAGTCCATGTGTGTAGTATTTTTTTCTTTCGCCTGCTGTGTTGTAAACGGCTGATGTAAACAGGAGCCAGGCATTACTCTCACAGCTGAATATTTAGAGATCTAATGGAGTTACAGACAGTCGAGTAATCTGAATCGCATTCAAATCTACCTCTAATCTATACCGTGTCATATGTTTGAATCCATGTCTACTCACAGGTCTTTAACTTTTTAATGGGATTCTGCAGTAACATAGAAAACTAGATGTGGATCATTCAAGATCTAGAATCTACGCGGCCTCACAAATTTATTAGATGTGTTCGATGCTACTGATCATGATGCTATTTTAAGTCCGACTTTGAATAGAATGATATTAAGAAACACAACAATCTAGATCTAGATCTAGGCCTAGAACCATTTCAAAATGAACTTTTATATCCAGATCTAGACTAGAATATAGACAAAATTACTGTGAAAGTGTTTAGATTCTAAATGTAGATTTAGGTTCGGCAAGATATAGTTCTACAATCCAGGTGTTACATTGATTCGACACAGACCAATCCTTTATTCATTCTTTGTGTACAACTAGGGATCAGCGTGAAAAGCTGAATGGGTGAGTTTTGCTTAGATTAGATTTATCTCTTGCTTTGCTCGAGGCTGATCATAACGCAATGCCGTATGGTTATTATAGCTTTGAGACCTTCAATTAATTAGATGAGCTTGAATTTACATTTGTTTAAATCTAAAAATATATGTTATCGATACAAAACTGGTGTCTGAATAATGGAATTGCTATTTTTTAATAACTTAATACAAATATATATATATATATATATATATATATATATATATATATATATATATATATATATATATATATGTGTGTATATTTTTTTATTTTTTTGGGGGGGGTTGGGGGTTTAGGGTGAATAACATTCATCCTTGTGGGTCATTTTTTTATTTATTTATTTTTCTTTGTTTTTGTTGGGTTTTTTTTGGAACAAAATTTAAAGGAAGACTTAATGATTTGACGTTTCTTTGGCAATTAAATTCATGCATTGATTCCTTCTTTTTTTTTCTCTTTTAACATGCGTTGATTATATTCTTTTTCCGTCTCTCTATATATAGATCAAACATAACAATTGTATTTCCAAAACAGATTTTTTTTTAATTTATTTTTTTCTTCATTTTCAAATCATAATAAGGAAATCGCCTGATTCTTATTTTATATCTTTTAAAAGCTTATCAGAAAGTTTTGAATGTTCGCATTAAGTGCATAAAATTGCACCGCAGTAAGGAAATCCTGACGCGCAGTTATATGTACCTACATTCTACAATCATGATTATAATTCATTAAAAAAATGTAACGAGGTTTGGATTTTGCAATTAAATTAGTTAATACTTCTGTCTATCGTAACATATTTCGAGAGCTATAGTACATGTATTCTAATTCATCAGTAAGGCGTCACTTCTTATTCAAGGCAGAAAATATAACATTATCCTCATCTCAAACCAGATACAATTCTGGTAACCTAGATAACATAAGCTGTAGCCCCACGGTAAGAAATAAAATTAAACAGCATTATACACAAACACACACCGACACCAAGGGATAGAGACTGGCGGGTACTAACGTCCTGCCCTATTATGAAAAGCCCAGAAGCTAGGGCCTCACTAAACTAGAACTATTTTGCCGGTAAACCTCATGCCTGTCCCTCAGCCTCTCTTCAAGTTTAACTTTGTTTCCGTCTGCTTCATTGTGTTGTCTGTTTCAAATCCTCTCTTCCCACTCAACATCTCTCTCTCTTTCTCTCTCATTCTCTGTCTCTCTGTATCTCTTTCTCTCTCTCTCATTCTCTGTCTCTCTCTGTCTCTCCGTCTCTATCTCTGTCTCTCTCTGTATCTCTTTCTCTTTCTCGTTCTCTCTCTTTCTCTTTTCAAATCTGTATTTGCCCATTTCTCTATATTTGTCTCAAATTCTCTCTCAATCTATTCTTGTATCTGTCTTTTCCTTTCTGTATCTCTCATTTTCTCGTGCCCCCCCCCCTCTTTCTCTCTCTATCTGTCTGTCTTTCTGCCACTTGAGTTTTTCGATTTTAATGTTTCGACTCTTCTTCTTGTTCCTTTTCTCCTCTTATTGTCGTCAGAGTTGGTGCAGGTAGTTATTTATTCATATGTTTTAATGTTTAATACGGGAGCCTATCATTATTTATTCTTAAATAACTCTATGGGAACAATGCGAATCTTGGATTGTACATAAACTGATACGTTCAACCAATAGTGTATCTTGAAAATGACATTTAAAATGTTAAGATTTCGCTAGGGCCGAAAGAATATAGAGCGGCAGAAGGCACGAATGGTGCTGAAAAGTGCGTGTTTCGCCGTTATTACGAGAGTGAATAGAAATAAATATTGCAGACCGTTATTGAACAGTTTTGCTCATGAATTTAAAGCAAGAAGCAAATCATCGCTAAGAAGAAACCACAAAACAAATAAATGATAACGACGGCATCATAGTTTTTTGGTTTTTTTTTCTGACCGATAAGCATAAAAGTAGGGTTTAGCTGCCCATTTCATTGTTTTGGGCAAATATCAAGTTATTAATATAGAAACAGATACATTTGTCATTGTGAATTATAAAAAAATTGTTACGTTGTCAGCAAAAAGAAGATATAAATAACGAAGAGTACCAGAGAGAGAGAGAGAGAGAGAGAGAGAGAGAGAGAGAGAGAGAGAGAGAGAGAGAGAGAGAGAAAGCAACAGAGACAGAGACAGACAGACAGAGGGACACAGAGACAGACAAAGAGACAGACTGCCTGAAAAAGACAAAAAGTAAAAAAAAAACCTGCCACGTTATATAATATAGATTATCTTGTGCATGGTGGATCACTTCTGGCAATTGAACCAACTCCTGTTACTTTTAACGTCAGCATGGACAAACCGTCTTCCAACAGATATAGAAAGATCCACTCCTTTATTCATATAACTATTCCATCGGGAAATAATACGCATTCAACATATTAACCGGATTATACGTGATCCCTTCTCGACTTTTCCAACCAAAAAATTGTTTAACACCTACAGGTCTTCGCTCTGATGTGTAGATCTGCTACATGGACCTGAGATCATGGCGACGTCAAAGTAAAACTCTTCCATTCAGGGCAAAACTTTCTAAGGTAAAATACAGATACTACCACTACTACTACTACTACTACTACTACTACTACTACTACTACTACTACTACTACTACTACTACTACTACTACTACTACTACTACTACTACTACTACTACTACTACTACTACTACTACTACTACTACTACTACTACTACTACTACTACTACTACTACTACTACTACTACTACTACTACTACTACTACTACTACTACTACTACTACTACTACTACTACTACTACTACTACTACTACTACTACTACTACTACTACTACTACTACTACTACTACTACTACTACTACTACTACTCCTACTACTACTACTACTACTACTACTACTACTACTACTACTACTACTACTACTACTACTACTACTACTACTACTACTACTACTACTACTACTACTACTACTACTACTACTACTACTTCTACTTCTTCTACTTCTACTACTACTACTACTACTACTACTACTACTACTACTACTACTACTACTACTACTACTACTACTACTACTACTACTACTTCTGGAACTGTCGATGGCTATGAGATAAGAGCATTGGCCTTGATATCAGGAGGTTCACTCTGCATGGGTTCGATTCTAAAACTGTCGGAGGGTGCGTTTGGAAAAATTATTAACCGTGAATGAAACCCACAGTCTCGTCAGTTTAACAAAGTGCATGCTTACCACAACCTTTATTTAGCGCTGATAATTATGCAATTCTGATCCTTCTATGCTGTCTTCTCGTAGAAGATTTGAGACTCATCTTTCCAGCCATGCGTTGCTCTACAAAGCCTATTATCTTTGAAACTTTGAAAGACTTCATTGCAAAAGACATGCATAATATATTGATATTATCACCATTGACTCCATGGGTTATTGAAGACCTCTAAAATATTTTTTTAACCCTGTTGTAGCAATGCCCAAATATAGGAGCGACCAACGAACCCTTGCCATCTGCTTGGCCGTCATGGTAGCCGTGGAGACGCTGCTCATCTTTACCGTCATGCATTTGGAGCATCGGGCGGCGGAGGAGGACGCGGAAGAGCGAAGGGAACTGAGGAGAAGAGCAAAAGAGATTGAGAATTTAACGGAGGAAGGAGAGGTGGTTTTGGAGGAACAAAGTTTGGAGAACGAATGGTCGGAGAGTTTGGTGCGCGAGAAAAGAGAGGTTGCTCAAAAGAGAAAACACAACCAAAAGATCAAACATGACTACGTAACTTTCCGGACAGAGACCTGGTTTGATGATCGAAAAGGAAGCGTGTACAGGAAAAACCCCAAGATCAGAAATGTTTCGTTGGTGAAGAAAATGATGGAAGAAAAAGCTGCATCACACGATGAAGAGAGTTGGTTAGCGGAACCTTTATCTCAGGCCAACAAGCGTGTGTTCATAAAAGTAATACACGATTGTATTGTGTTTATGCATCTAAATTATTGTTTATTATTACCTCATTTCCCTCTTGTTGTCTTTTCCACAATGCGTAGTCTGAATATTTTCTTTTTTAATTCAAGATTTGCCAAATATAAACCCTTGGCAATTGAGTGATAGTCTTAACTTTAGATGGTCATTGTTTTGTTTCTTTTTTGTTTTTAAACTTTAAAATCCTGAAGTCAAAGCGAGTGCAGTGTCATACTTATTGGCATTCCAACTAGATTCGGTATCGAACATTTACAAAAAAATTCCGTTAGATTTAACCGTAACGGTCCATTTCATAAGCGATACGGTTAGATTTAACGGTAATGTCCATTCGTGATAAAGATTCGATTTGATTACACCGTACAGTGTATCTCATATATAGTTTAAGTTTTATCCAGCAAGTAGTAACCAGCAACTCATATCAAATGTTATATAGATCCATCTGTAAAGAAGATGTCAAAATCGGTGTATAACAGATTGAAAAATAATAATAATAATAATAATAATAATAATAATAATAATAATAATAATAATAATAATAATAATAATAATAATAAACAGTGCCTTTTTTTTAAGTTCCATCTTTAGTTAGACTATTTTTAGAATTTTGAAAATTGGATTAAAGTTACTGAAACCTGACTCATTAATTTTTTTTTTTTTGGTTCTTTTACTCCCATTTCATTCTTTCTTTTTGTTCCATTCAGGATCCCAGTTACCGAAAGAAACGTGTTGAAAAAGCAGCCAGTATCCAAAAGACTCATCACGGTGTTGAACTGAACGAAAGGTCAAGGCCAGCCCACACAGGAATCAGACCAAGACTACAAGTCGTTAACCTATACAGAGATATCACTAGCTTGTGACCTTTGACATTCAACATGCATATAGGTTTAAGGGCGTTTCAGACCATTATGGGAGCTAAAATGTTTTAATTTTTCAAAGAAATAATTTTGCTCTTTTACATTTTGGACAGCCCATTTTAGTATTGGGTGTACTTTAAATTTAATGTATAAAAAAACTCACGTTCCCAAGAAATATATATCTCATAAATTTACCAGTAACAAGTAAGATTTGTTTCGAA